>CM060832.1:61215000-61432500 GCA_030762175.1 Metallyticus violacea | reverse complement strand
GAGAATATACCATACTTCACATTGCATTGATTCCTTTTCTGAAAAACCTAAAATATCATCAGTCACTCCTTTCTCGCCCTAGAAAATCCCTTGTTCAACTTTCTTTTGAAATGTCAAATTTGCTCAATGTTGCTGTACGCATAAAGCAATATTTGCTTTGTTTAGTGATGCTGTTGCCTTATTTTTATGCAAATGTAATTCTGTAATGTGCAAGTTTTGCAGTATATTGTTCGCAAGCGATACCTGTGGATGTCTCTAGCTACACCCCACTACTCCATTAGTAGACACTACTGTGTATGCAGATTACCATTGATCCTCTTCCGTCACTTCTGGTTTCGAGTATTAAAATTATTATTATTATTGTTATTATTATTATAATTATTATTATTATTACTTTCGATAAATCCTCTTTGTGTTAGGATACTGTAATCTTCTTTGCTTGTTTTATCCATTACTCGTTAGTGCTACATGCTTTTCTAAAGCATGCAATATTTTACCGATTTTAGTGACTATTTTTGTAATTGTTAAAATGTATGCAATACTGTTTCTATTCAGAAAATTCCTTATCGAATTTAAAATTAAAGAAAATCATGGAGGTGAGGCAGTACATTTGTTTAAGTCGAAAAGTTATTCTCGTGTTCAGTAAAGGTGAAGTGGTGACGGAAAATAAAATTATTGGTTCAAAGTTTGCACAGATTGTTGCTATTTAAGAATTAAAAGAAAGTGCATTGAACATATTCACACGAAACTCTATTATTACAGTAGCCATATTTCTGGATCCAAAAATTATTTTTCCGAAATTTGGGGAAATTATTTTTACTGAAGTCATAAGGAAAATTATGATTTCTACAATAATACTATACATCTATTAATACTACTATACATTTAAGTAGAGTATAGCTTTGCAATGAATCTTAGTCCCCACACTTATGTGTCTACGGACAGCAAATGCTATTAAAACTGAGAATTATAAGTAGTGCAGCTACATTATCACGTCGTTTATTATTCTTTACAAATAGATATTCCATTTGAAACTCTCTTAAGAAGACATGTTTTTCCTCTTCGACATCTTACGAACTCACTATAAAATATGTTACACCGTGCTTGGCGAAGCAGAGGAACAAACCAAAAATAGAAAACTGTTTCATACTCTCTTTGGTGACAAAACCGCGATCTTTGATATTGAAACCAAACAGTACAACGCTCTGATTATTTACCCGAATTGCAATGTCATGTTAAAACTGAAACAGTAGCTAATCAATCTTCTTTCTGTATCTAAACCAGAAAATGCCTACATTTAGTCATTTTTTTAAAACTACGATACGGACACGGGCTCTGCTCTTAAAATACAAAATTTTCATACAAAATACGCACGTGGGGTAACCTTATTTATAATATAAATTACTGAGAATGAGAGATTTCAAGTGTTGACAATGCAAATGTATGTAGGAGACTTGACAAAAGGAAGAATAAAATTAAAATTGTTTATCGAATTTATTATAATTAAAATAAATAACTATCGGATAAAGATACTGTCGTGTTGAGTTTTGCAAACTCAAACAAGAACCTTGCGGATTGGGAATGAGGAAGAGGACATCTAAAATGAATATTTTTTTATTTCATCTTAGAACAAATAACAAATCCTTCTAGAGTTAATCTACTCCAGTACTATCTTATTTTATAAATTCTTGACTAATATTAGCGAAGGGATTATCGATTAATTTTTAATCGAATGAAACTCGTTTGATTATTTATATAAACGAAAACTATTCGATTAAAATAAACGACAGCTTTACATGTAGAATATGCACTCCAGGGCAATAAATGTTTATCTTCTTATGTTATGACAGACAATAAACGAAGTTCTTATTAATATAAGTTAATTGAACAGTTCCATTATTTGGTTTACGTTTTAACGTTTAAGTTCGAATTATGAACTAAATAGATTTTAAAAAAGCTCGCCGCTTGGCAGCAGTTGTGTGTTACAGTGAGGGATTACCAGTTTAATAAAAAGAAAATACTTGACGTTAGCCCCTGTGCAAATTCTCAGATTGCGAGCGACTTTAGCGTGCTTTAGCGAAAGCTGCAGTTCCGAGAGAGAGAGAGAGAGAGAGAGAGAGAGAGAGAGAGAGAGAGCTGAACAACTCCTCAGTCCCGAACGGAAGATAAAGGAATGCACAGAACTTATATTCTCTGTTTGCTTGCTTAACAGTTCATATGCCTGGAACGTGGGAAGGAGTATAAAACCTCAATATAATTGTAAAACAACATGTTTCTAAAGTACATCCGGAAAAGTTGGATGTTATTGCATCTGTTTTAAAAACGCTACGATCCTATGCTTAGCACTGTGAAATGTACAACAAGAATTTCAATTATTCATCCAACTTCAAAAACCATCAGCGACATTACCATGGTGAGGGTTCAGCTGGAAAGAAAACAATAACCTGCTCTTATGTAGTCATGAAGCAACTTCGGAGTTTCTTTTATTTCAGCATTTAGAGTCAGTACACGAAATAAACGTAAAATCGGAAGAACTTCAGTTCTGATCCTTTGATGATTTTAAAAACTGGAAGCAAGAAATTGAGGAAACAACGGGATCGATGTTTGTAAAATATGCTGGTTCTCATGTCTCTGACAATATTGTAAGGCATTATGCGTGTCATCGTTCAGGCAATTTTGTTTCTGAAGGTAAAGGTGTCAGACACTTAAAATTGCAAGGAAGCAATAAAATCGTCAGCATATGTCCAGCAAAAATACGAGTCAGGCAAACCGAAGATGGAAAATGTCTAGTCACATTTATCTCATGTTGCTGGTCATCAACGTGGATAGCTTTAATCACTTGGGACTGTCAGAAAAAGAAAGAAACAATATAGCTGCAGATATTGAAAACAAAGTTCTATTTCAAGCTATATTGGACAACATTGGAAATTCAGTGTCAGGTGCTAAATTACAAAGAATTCATTTATTAACCAGACAGGATTTATATATGAACGATGCTATAATTCATCTGTCAGGCATCAAAGTGATGGGACTAGTGTTGAGGCATGGGTACATGAAATGAAAGAGTGACAGCCTCTGTGTGTTGTTTTATAAACCAAAAGACACGGCCAGTGACTCCCACCCGGAATTAAAACACACAACTGATTTTGTATTAATTATAATTAATAACAATGCACAAGCCGAACTATTAAAAACGTTTGGAAACGACTGAGTATGTATTGACGGGACGCATGGACTTAATGGTTTCGAACTCAAAACACTACTAGAGTAGGAAGCAGCTATCTGTGCGGTTCTGGGAAAGTCACGTGCTTAGCTCAACCAATAAGCGTCATTTTTAAATTCGAAAGTCTTGTGTGTTTTGTTGTCTGTGAGATGATGCGTGATTTCCTTAGTTTTCTATCAATTTGTGCTTTTGTTTTCGATTTAAAATATTACAGAGAAGTAAACCGTGGAGCAAGAAAAACTTAAAACGTGTAGTTTTGCATGAACAAGCCTGGAAATGGTGAATAAAGTGTGCCATTTCTTTAAGGAGGCAGCCGATACTAACACGCGGCCAGCAGCTCATCTAGCGGTATTGCTGATTGTTGAAGCCTGTGGTATTGGTATGAGAAAGGTACAGAAAATTGCTAAAGAAGCAAAACTATCCGTGAATGATAGTGATTCTGTTCTTTTTAGACCACTACGGAAAAATCGTTTGCGCAAAATAGAGGTAACTGATCTAGATGACTTTGATAAAAGTGTTCCACATAAGTTGATTTTTGGCATGTATAAGAATGGGGCGTTTCCTACTACACATAAAATTGCAATGAAAACGAAGAGTTAAATTGGGTTAAAGGGGCAAGCATGTATTTTGAAGGACATGGGTAATGTAACGATGGGAGAAAGTTTCTTTTGGAAAAAGGTGACATAGTAGCTGCTAGGGTTGTGTTTCCATGCATGAAATTAGAGAGGCTGGCACATGATATTTATTATTTAGACGAAACGTGGATGAATCAGAACCACATAAAGAAGTTGTGCAGGACAAGTGAAGACTGCTCTGGTAGCGTCAAAGTTCCAATTGGTAAAGGCGGGCGGCTTATTGTTTGCCATGCCGTCAAGCGCTAAATAATAGGATAGATTGTGGATTAATTTGGATTTAATAAGTATTTAATTAATATCCTCAATTGAGGCGGGAAACGATTAATGGTTTAATAAGGAGAATTATAAGAAGGAATTGTATGATGGATCGATGTTCCTTTTCGTCCTGGGGAATGGGAGTGGAAGGGTTTAGTAATGGTGCGTAAGGGAGATGCGGCTCTCCCTTCTTCTCTGCTCCCGTAGATCTTCCGGATTCAGCTCAGTAGATGAGGATGATGATGAGGGAAATACTCCTTCACCGCCCTGCTATGATGAAATTGACTTTTAGTTTGGGAGATGGCTCGGCGCTCTGCGGGAAGAAGATGCTAAGGAAGTAGTTCAATTATAATACACAAATTAACTGTTAATCACTGAAACGATCCTTTATTTCACTCTCCGTTTAGACGATAGCATGAATCGGAATAATCACTGGACATCAGGTTACGTTCTGCTGTGTCTTTCAATACGGTTATATTTCCTAGGCAACACTCGCGCTCGCACTGAAAACTTTTGATGTTTTTGGAAATCGTGAATGTATATTTAAGTTTATCTACCTACTGCGCAGTTCGTGATCTACACATGCCTATCGCGGGGAACACACGTTCTTCAATAATGAATTTCCACTTCAAGAATCAAGTTACATTGCATACAAGGCACGATTCAAGAAAATAGCTGGCGGAACTTTTCTCATCTAAACAATTTATCGAAGTTATTCATTTTTCCTTAATAACCAACGAAACTTGGTCGGTGCACAAATTATTTAAGCACTGTTTTCAGGGACACTATCAAAAGAACTGTCATAATAAATGTCTCCTGAATTGCCTGATCTGTGTCTACTGCTCCTGCTTCCTAAAAATTGTGCGATCTGCCGAAAAAACTGTCCAAAATTGCCCTCGACTCCCGAAATCACTTTTTTTTTTTTTTTTTTTTTTTTTTTTTTAAATCAAACTCAGTCGGAATGTCCCATGATGCCATGAACATTATGCGCCAGAATATTTCAAGTCTTATTGGAGCGATTTCTTCCTTCTCATTGGTTCCTGAACTCGCGGCATTTGTCATAAGCGAATTATTTCGCACCTCTAACGTTACCGTTGTTCATTCTTCCCTGGCCTAATTGACGCAATGCATTCAACAGGGCATGTCTATATGTCCTTGAAGAAGAAACTAGAGGTCGAACTGTGACAAAAGAGTAACCGTTTCTTCCTTCGTAGTCTTTAGAAACTTTCCACCCGAGATTTTACAATCCAGGCCTGGCAAGAACCATAAAATCATTGCGTTCCTATTCAATTTCATGTCCCCTTAGAATTCCTAGTGCACAAACACTTGATTTTAAGCTTTCTCTTCCGAGGAAATTGTAAGTTTGCTACTAATGGTTAAATGTAATATATTATGCTTATAACAAAGATGAAGTGATTTATTTATACATATATTGCATTTAAATACCATCGGTCATGATTGCTATTTGTTTTTTGTTTTTTTTTTTTGAGTAGTGTTTAACGCCCGTTTTTACTACTGAGGCACCACAGGCGGTGGACACTGATGATACATGAGATGAAATGATAAATTGGGAAAGGATATTTGTTTTTTTTTTTTAAGGAAGGAAGCGTTCCAGGCCTAAGTTTAGGGTACCTCCCCGGCATTTGCCAGTTATGAAGACTGAGGAAAACCTGGAAAAAACCCCAGTTAGGGAGGACGGTCCTGGCGGGATTCGAACCGCAGACCTCCCGCTCACGAGTCCGTGCCTTAACGACCTCGGCCACCCGTGGCGGTTTGCTATTTGTGTTTCTAATATAATGGCCGACTCTGCAAAAACAGGTTAAAAGTTAATTTTTAAAACAAAATCGACTGCTAAAGAGTGTCAATCTGAAATGACATACTTTGTGTTCTGAAAATGATTTGAGGAACAATTATTACCCCATATCGCACATAACTCAGCCATTGTTATGGATAATGCCAGCATTCTTCATTTCAATTAGATAAAGCTCCTTGTACGTACACCAGGAAGGCGGACATTATTGTTGGTTGTCCAGCAAGAAAATTCCAATTTTGTAACAAAGATAAGGATGGACTTTTGATGTTGGTAAAAAAAAGTCAGGGTGCAAAACATACGAAATTGACATTATTGTCTGGAACCATTGTCATCGGATAGTGAGACTTCCATCTTATCACTGCCACTATAATCCCATTGAGCTTTCAAAATTGTTGACGTAGAAAACTTTCACACGATACAGTTGACCTTGGAACACGTTCAGTATGGGAAAACTGTGTACGACATGCAGAAAGACTGCAAAAGGAGGATTGTTAGCAAGAGCTGATGAAAGACGAAGTCATCGTCAGCCTCAATCATTTAGAGTCAGAAGACGAGTCAGAGGATGACGAAAGTGACAGTAACAAAGAGTAAACGATTTGTATTTTGTATTCATGCAACACCAATGCTATCGTCTTTCGTATCGAATTATCTTAGTTTACTGATCAATTAAACAGCATGCTTTCAGGACACGGAGGTTTGGCACCTCCTCAAAACATACTTATAGCTATCTCTCTCTGCGCAGTAGCCAGGTAAGCCCGCACAGATAGCTGCTCCGTATTCTAGTAACAGATGACATGAGGCCAGGTTTTCCATGCGCCTTCCTTATATACAGCAGGATGATTTTCAGGTGCTGTCCACATTTTTTTCAGAGCATAAAATCAGAAGTTGGAAATATTTCCTCAAATTTTTTTATGCAGATTGAGCAGAGTCCTTCTATAATGCTTGGATTTCAATAATGGAAGCGCCAACATTAGACTCTATTCTACATGACACGTAGACAGAGCCTGGAGAAAAAATATAAAGAAGTCAGTGACCAGGAAAAACAGGCAGATGTTTACAGAATTGTAAGAACGTTACTGGAAGAGAGAGATGCCACCGCATTTGAGATGTCTCCTGCTGCAGTAGACACATAGAAATACGACTCTGACACCTCTGAGTTTGCTTCATACTTCCAGGAAAACTACGTGAGTCATGCAGAATGCTAGAATCACTGTCACAGGTTGCATGCTGGATTAAATACCAACATGCATAAAGAGCGAATGCATCATACGCTCTAATATATATGGAAAACATGTGAAACGTCTGTATAAAGCAACATTTGCTATAATTTCCTTTGCTAAAGACAAATTGTCCGACAGGCTAATTGTGCTTACGAAAGGAAAGCTGGCCAGCAAAATTAAAGACGTCGTAGGCACAAAGAAAGCCTAAAAATAAACAAGGACATCATTATTAGGGAAGAATCTGGTTGGAAGATGCTCATCGAAAGTGACACAGATATATTTTATGCAAGATAATGGTTTGCACCAGTCAGGGCTCTTTGCTTTAAATTTTCGGAAGGCTGCAAATTCTTGGTTTACAGCAGGTTGTCAGCGGTCTATTTTAAAATTGTTTACATTATTACATCTGTAGTTATTATCATTAATACTAGTACAAAAACTAAAAGTATGCACTGTTTACAACACAATGACATGTGCGAAAATTTCCAACCGCTAACAGAATAACACATGCTAACGGTTTTCCGTGTGGTACTGTGTAGTGGCACACTCTGGCGAAAATATCACAAATCTTAACAGGAAATGGCAAAACTGCCAAAGGCAGAAAAGACGTAAAGCTCCTGAGCCTTTGTTACTACACGGAGAAGCGAATATTCCATGGGATCACACCTCCCAGCTATGGAAATTATTATACCTTCACAGCCCAAAGCTGGCGAAAAGTTTTATCTGGTAGACAAATCAATTACTCATTTAATCAGAGAAATGAATAAAGTTCAGCATTTACATTTGGAACTATCGAAAAATGGCGGATGATAAAATATAAATTGGGAAACTATCTCGATCTTATGTCACAAATGAGAGAACTATACCTTGAAACGTAACATGATGACGATATGCACCACGACATTGAGGTACAGGAGGACCGGAGCCAGCAAAGAGAAAAATAAATAAAAGCCGGCTGCCGGTAAAAAGGGGGGGGGGTGGAAGGTCAGTTCTTGCTATAACTTTCGCAAACAATTGTGGAAACCATTGCATAAGTAAACTATGACGGAATGGAACATATTGAAAAGAAATTCAAGCCGGACCCCTACGTGGGTTTGGTACAGCAGACAAACTTTGCTAGGCCACGGGCATACCAAAATCTAAATCGAGTCCTTTGCTCAATCCCAGTATAGTCTACATTTCACAAGCCGATAAGGAAACAATTTCCTACCAGAAATTATCATGTAACCAACATGGACGACCATTGGGAATCCGAATTACTCGTATATAATGAACAACATAAAGAGCACAACAAACCTTACATTTACATCTTGACTGTGGTGTTTTTCCGAAATATGCTTGGGCAATACCGTTAAAATCAAAAGTAGGCATGGAAATTGCACAAGCGTTTAAAACTATATTTTCTCATCGCATTCCTAAGGTACTGCAAACCGATAAAGTAACCCAAAAAACCTTTAAAGCATTTTTATTCAAACATGACGTAAAATATTACACTACAAGAAATGTCAAAGCCTGAGTTGTAGAATGTGTTAATGGGACCTTAAAGATGAAAATGTGCAAATATTTCAAGAAAAAAAAAAAAAAGGCCTATAGATACGTAAAAGTTTTTCTTGCACTTTTATAGTCCTATAATAGTTCCTTTCACAGATACATTGGAGGTGTGTGAAAAATTTTATGGTTAGAATGGTTGAGTGGCCAAAGTACGTAAAATTAAATTTAATACAGGTGATCACATGTGCATATCTAAAGAGAAAATGGATTTTGTTAAGAGTTATGAGCAAAACTGGACAGATGAAAATTTTCAAGGTGAAACACTCTATTGTGTGTAAATTAAAGGACTTGTACGGCAAAGCCATAGACGCCATCTTTTATTCCGAGCAGATACAAAAGTTGCTCTAGAAATCATTCAAAATACACTAAATATTCGACACCAGAGGTCGTGGTAGGAATAAGCATATTTTTTTGGTTAAGTGAAGGGGTTATCCCAACAAGTTTAATTCTTGGGTCCCGGCTTCGGCTATTGATTCAGTATTATTAAAACAAAGCGTTTTCCCTCAAGCTTGGGAGTAACTCACCCATATACATTTCACCGACTTGTAGATTTTCAAACATCTTGTCCGAGGGAATAGTGTTGCAAGGAGAATGGGAAGTAGTACTGCAAGATTAGGTACCCTGTGAAATTCTCTAACGTTACAAAACCAACTTTCGTTTGTCTACTTTGAAATCAGAACCACGATGATCAAATGTGGAATGCAGCATTTCAAAAATACAAGATAATAGGTCATGCATTTCCTTGACATTTTTATTTGATGACTTTTGTATGACTATGGTATTCTAGTAGAAAGTTATGGAATGCAAATAATGTAGCAGTAGAGAATACGTGGGTGGCTGAAGGAAAAAAAACATTGCAATAACGGTCCTCCCTAAGATTACTGAATTCATCTTTTATTTGCCAGGCTCAGATGCTCCCATAGAATTTATTTTTTAAAAAGCGAATAACTACTGGTTATGTGAAAAGAGGAATGTTTGGAACCTACCATTACAAATGCTTTAATGCTACAATTTATGTGTGTCACCAGCGTAGCCATTTTATACTTGGATCCAATGATTTGATAATTGCAGGCATTTGCAAGTCGAAGACAATTTTCTTTATACTGCCAGCATTAACGTCAAAGTCACACAGTCCACCCGTATTCCCGACAGCAAATTTGTACGCTATGTAGAAAATCTAGAACCCAGAAAAGCAAAGCGGAAACAGAAATTATGAACCAAACCCAAAAGTACAAGCATGGCTGTAGAAATCCTTCTAAAATGTCATAAGTCGGTGCCTTGTGGAAATTTCTGACTCTATAAAAATAAGTAAATAAATAAAAAACTAGGTCGTCATATACAGTTGGTAATCCAACGTATTACATCATATAATGTATTTACAAATGAATAAAATATATCTTCAGCTGGTGGGTCATTCTCTACAATTTCAATAACAATTATTTAACATGGAGACTCAAAAAATTGTAATCTCATCAGTTTCTAACTAGTCTACTGTTGTGAATGTGCCATGCAAGCACAGAAACAAGCAAAAAAGTAACTTTGTAGGAAGCATGTTAGTTATCGCACGAAAGCAAATGGGAAACTGCAATGTAGCAGTGGTAAAGAAAATGATAATTAAACGAGAAAAGGTATGCACAGTATAAATTTTGCATATATTCCGAACTGGATAAGTGAGATATTTCTTAATTTGAGGTGGGGCTAGTGTTCCTTGTCTCATGTCATCTAGTACTAAACGTGTTATGAGTTTGAAACCATAGCTTATTAAGTTCATGCTTTCCGTCAATACATACACAGTCACTTGCATAGTTTTTAACAGTTCGTCCTGTGCGTTTTTCATAACAATTAATATTTTTTTTTCCGGGTGGAATCGTGACCTGTAGTTTAATAAAACAACACACAAAGACTGTCACTCAAGTTCATTTTACACACCTATGCCTCAACACTTAATGAGAGAATTGTTCCGTATTGTTACGTACGGATTAGAACCATGGAGGAAATATAATATTTACTTTTTCCTCCATAGTAGAATGGCAAGATTCAAGTTGCAATATAACCTAACCTCAATTGTAACATTTGGTAGAAGTAAAAGGCTTAATGAAATGGCGTTTGAAGTGGAATACTGAAGTCATTCCTTTAATCCCGCCCAGTAAAGATAATTAGTGTGTATGTTTTATAATTATTATGTATGTTTCTCTTTACAGTCATATAAACACACTTTATCAATGTAATTAATAATATAAATACTATTATAGTTTATTCGTAATGCTTAAGTAAAACGCGAGAATTGTGAGTAGACGTTTTCTTTTGGTGTCTTTTTGTTCAAGGCAGCTGGACTTGTAACAAAGTGGTAGGTCCTTTACAAAACATTTTATTGCGGTCCATCGGACCTAACTCAAGTTTAAGAGGAGAAGCTTTTCCTTGCAACGCAAACACGCGTAAGAATTTACCCGTCCAGAGGTGGGGTACAGTGAACTTTACCGGCTGACGTTCATTTAACTTTTAAAGGGCTCCAATAGCTGTGTTCGGCTCACACACGTGCAAATCTAGCAAATAAAATGTAAGCAACATAATACTGAGCCGTTCAATGAAAAGTACTTTTAAAGAAATGGCACGAAGATCGGCGTCGTGGTATTCAGTATTCAAGGAAGCGGTTGCCCGTTCAAGTTAGCAGTATTCAAGTTTTACTCTCGGCTCAAGTCAGCAGTTTCTCACCAAAATTCACGCAGTTCCACAACATTTTTCAAGCAGTCTTCACTCAAGTCGACGCAGTTCTGGCTCGTCTTCGCTAAGAGACTCAAGTTGGGGCAGTTATCGCTAAGCTCTTCGAGACAACATTAAAGAAATTTGTAACGCTTAACCAAACTGCACATTTATCGTAAAGTACACAGTTTATCACAGCACGATCTAGTTAACCAGGTACCATATGCACTTGAAAGTGTTACTCGCGACAAATGAATTCTTATGGCCTATCTCACTCGACGAAGGAACACCAAAGGACCGAACCGAACTTAAAAGTCAATAAACATATTACACCGTGTCGTGTACCCATTTGTATCGTCGTAGTTTTCTTTCAGTTCCGTTTGATTCCGCTCAACAAAACAAAGCGAAAGATCCTAACCAATTGAGAAGTTACTCTCATCAACTGGGCACATTAACGTGGGGCGACATCTGAGCCAGCTTCCCATCTCCAGCGAGGGGCTACCCACGCAGAGCTGCTCAGTTACCAAAAACCGCTTCTTACAACGTATAATCGAAATTATATTATGTACAGCGGTCGTGACTTCTCAGCGTTTTATTATACTCATATTCCCTCCACATTCCAGGCATACGAAATGTTTAATGCAGTCATCATTAACAAAAAATATAATGCACTATTCTTACAGGAGCATTAAAAACATTTAGAATTTAGAATTTAATAGCATGTTGTTTGTGTTTGTTTTAAATCTTAATGCAACAAATTATATAAAATATATTTTATTTCGTCTTTATTGTAGCGTGGTATGGAGTTAGGGTGTGTTGTCTTTGACAGAAGTAAAATCCCTATGTATAGAACAGCGCACCACGCGATAGCATTCACACCTCCAACACGTGTCCAACACTATAAGAGGCGGAGTTTCGGTGGAGGCGTTCGGGTTTCTCCGCTGCCTATCTGAAGGAGGTATGGACTTGTACTAGCGTGATCGTCAGTGTAACTTTAAGTATATGTGCTTTGCAGTGAATGTATGGTAACCAGAGCCCCATTTTTCTTATAACTGAGCCTGGACCCCAGTGACGGAATCACTAAAATTAGCAGCAACAAGGAAAGAGTATTGCAACAGAAGTGGTGTAATGTAATACGCCTCCATTATTGAAGAATTTCAACTTCTTGCAGTTGCATCTATTTTAACAGTTTACTGTGAAAGAGTGATATGCTTGTGCGGTGTTATTGAAATGTTACTGATATAATGCACCTTCTTTTCTTTTTTTTTCATATAAAGATGGGTTATTGCAGAAAATTCTCCTATTGAAACAAATGCTAGTGACGGTGAATTGCTTACTGATTTTTTCCGTTACACTTCGCCAGTCTTCGAACGAAAAGCGTACTATTTCTGATCTCTCCTTAACTCCCTCGTCATCTTAAACAAAGTGTAAACTGTATTCAACTCGAGATTAAGTGCTAGCAAAAATACAGTTTGTTGTACTTTGACTGCGATCTGGGTGAAACTTTTCGTAAACTATGTGAAATGCGTTTTTTTAAAAAAAGTATTTAAGCTCTTTAAAACAGGCGGAATGTTCATTTCTATACTTCTCATTAAGTTTAGAAAAGCCACCGGAAGCACGGGAAAACTAGAAAATCTCGTCAGGTCAAAAAACACAAAAAAAAACAGTCATTGCACTTGAAAATTGTACATTACAGGGAATAAACACTTTCCTTCATGCCCATATAACCCAACAAAATGAAAATAAAAGGACATTGAATCGGCAAGCTGTGTCTTCTTCAATTTGAAGTAGGTATTTTTTAATAAGGAAAAGACCTCCAACACAAACAAATATGAACTTCTAATTGTAAACGACATTAACTTTGTAAAGTTAATGTCAAAGTGAAAGGCTCAAATATGCTAGCAAATATATCATTTCAGAATTACTGAAATGTATTGGTGAAAATCAAGACGAGGCAATGAAGTTCTCCATGATAAATATTTTTCCTTAATGGCAGACGAATCTACAAAAGTTTATAACCAAAGTCAATTGTCTTTGCTAGTTCGTTATATTGCGCATCTCCGTCTTTTGAAGTGAAGAAAGGGTTTTTATGACTAGTTGAATTGAAGAGTGCTACAGTTGAATCTATATTCACAGTCTGTTGACAGCGGAAAAAGAAGAAGAAGAAGGAAAAAAGAAGAGAAGAAAGAGAGAAAGAAAGAAAAAGAAACGGAAAAAACCACACACACTTTCTCATGACAAATTAGATATACTGTCTGTTGCTGCGTTTCAAATGGCATTACACATTACAAGCTAGTAGTTATATAAACAAACGATAATTTAAATTCATTCATTATTTTGACTTTCAATTATATGTGTTATGTACATTTACAAATCCATTAAAATTTTAGGAGAACTTTTTAATTTCCAGCGGGTGGGGGGGGGGGGCTTATTACTGCTACTTAGTAATTATTATTTGGATTTTAATTACGTTGATTATTATACGCACATAACTAAGATAGAATAACATTTTTATTATACTGTTGACTTTTAAATTATGATATAAGTGAAAAGGATAAACTATGTAGAAGGAAGAATGCATCAAAGATGTGATTTCAGTTTATTCATCCGGAATATAAATTTTAGGTTTACCTTCTATATGAAAACAATTGTTTACTTTAATTCGAAAAAAAATAATAATCGGTTAATCGAGCAAGCAGTTATATTTATTTAGATTATTTCGCGCACAAGCGTGATCTCCAGACTGCATTGGTTAGGGGACTGTGTGAGATAACCTTGAAACGCTTATCTAACACAATGAGGGTGCTTTAACCACATCTTTCTTAATACCAATCTCTAAACTTATACTTTGATATGTGATACATGTTTTGTTTACATTTTCATTCCACGGAATAATCATTGCTTTCATTGTAACTTGTAATTTGCTTTTATTTGGGAAAAATATTTGTTCATTAAGTAAGCGAACTATTTTCCAATAAATCAAGAAAATCGAATGAATCTATAGTTTCCATTCGATTATCTCATCACTATCTACAAGATCGATTACATTTACCAGACCCCAATGTAAGTATCGATAATAGACAACATGGAGGAAAATGTAGTTCGTGATGTTCTTTACATGACTTTATTAATTTGGTTCGTTGCAGTTTGGTTTATTACAGTGATTTACTCATAGTTGATGCTACTTCTTGTTTTATTAAGTTAACATTGATTTAGTGAAATCACTCTAGGCATATGTTTAATAGAAAGTGTTTATATAACATGGGTTCTTCTTGTATGTCTTAATTATGGCAGTGCATCGCATAATGTTATATTTACATTTACTAAATAGCAATAATTAAAGGAAGAATAGATAAACTGTATACATCGTGCAAATTTTGCAATTAATGATGAAACTGTTATATGTATTAAACGATTCGTACTAAAATGTGTGGTTATGGAGGACTTTCCTTATGCAAATATCTGTAAACAACCATCGCATGTGACGGTATGAGTTAGCAAAGAAAGGAAAGATCCGAAAGAACGCATAAAGTGGGGCTTGGATGGAGATGATGACAGTTTTTAAGATTGGTATGAGCGTAAAGTTGTAACATATTTAAATTTGTTATATTTATAAGTGAGCTCGTGCAAAGACAATACACGTTGGTCATGTCGCTACTGTTATTTGTATGTTTATTTGCTTTGTTGCAGTTACGTGGTTTATTACAGTGTTTATAGTTGGAAGTAAATCAAGAGTAGCGTGTTAGTTTCTTAGTTCTTTATTGAGTTAATAGTGCTTTATTGAAATCATATCATAAATTTGTGTAAATAAACTGTTTAGTACAACATGGGCTGCTCTTGTATGTCTTAACTATGGCAGTGCACGGCATAATACCACATTTACATTTCATAAATAGCAGTATTACAGGAGGAAGGGATAAATAGTATACACCATGCAAATTTTGAAGCTTATAATGAAACTGTAGTCCGTGGTGTATGTTAAGCATTTCTTACAACATTTTTGGTTAGGAAGGAAATTTTCCTTGTGCAATTGAGGGTTAGCAATGAAAGGAAAAATCCGAAAGAAGGTATGAAGCGGATTTTATAGGAGGATGAAGAGAGTTTTAATGAAAGGTGTGAGCAGGATGTTATGTTTTGACTTCTTTTCAAATGAGGTTGAAACAAGACAGGTACACCCGTTTATAACTATTGGCAAGGAAGACAGTGACCTTTTTATTTTAAAAAAATGTGATAAATGTGTCCCATTTATATCGATTAGTTTTAAGATGTTCAGTAATTTGGAAGTTAGCATGTTTTATAAAGATTTGTGTCTACCTGTGGAGAAGTTAATAATACTTATTATTTTATATTTAGTTTATATATGAGAAATATTGTATGTAAACAATTTCAGATTCTTAAAAAATATCGAAATACTTTGTAATAATAAATTATCCTCTTGCAGCATAACAATGTGTAAAAGTTCCTGTTTGCTATTGGCACTGCAAGGCGACTTCGGCCGCAATTTTTTTTTCCCCCTTATTGGGGTGTGGTATGTGTAGTCGGTATTGACTATCTTTCCTGGATTGTGTTTGTATTCGAGAGACATTCACCGAAGAGCGCACCCACTCCTTTTGCAAATTGGTAACTAGATGCCACATTTGAAATGAGCAGGATAACGGGCAAACTATTACTGAGAAGCGTTTAGTTGCATCATAATGGATTAGTCCTGAATGTTTTTAATTTTCAGATAAATAAATAGTATACTATTAAGTGGGAAACATTTTCCGATTATTTTCATCCAAAATAAGTGGAATTTAATTGCAAGGGCATTATTACTTTTATCGGAATATGCTTTTGTATAAATTTAAGCAATTTATAAATTTATTTATTTGGTTTTGAGGATATTTTAGCAATTGTATCCTGCTGCTTTATTTCATGTGTACAACGTGCTTTGTCTATGCAGGAGTACATTTGAGGAGCGTTTTTTCAAACCTGGATATATGCAAAAATTTTCGAAATTGAGTTATACATTGTAAGGGTTTAATTTTGACCTTTCATGTCTCCTTTCATCAGAATGTAGCAAAAGTGGACATAGAAGCCGGCCAATTCATGGGTTTTAGCAAAAACCGATTTATGTAGTCCGAGAGGTACAGCAAAATTCGACAAATGCAATAAATTGTTTTTTACTGTCGTTTCATAGCGAGCGGTTGACACTAACAGAAGTGCGTGTAGTTAATGTCATGTTACTCATGTTTCTTTTTGGATTGGCTGCTTATAATTCCGTAATCAGTTTTCATTATCGGCAGCATATTTTCGGTTTACTTTTAGAGAAGTTATCAATGATCCAGTGGTGTTTTAGTAAGAAGAAATATTTCAAGTTATTTAAATCAGATGGGCGATGATTCCAGTGACTCTGAATTTGGTGTATAGGTAAAAGAATGTTCGGGTGGCAGAAGACAAGAATGGTGCCACCCATCTTGAAAAGCGAAACAACGAAATTAAAAGTAACCCTAACAATTACGAACTTGTAGTTTCACCTTCAAATGCAAAAGCTAAAGGGAAGAAAGAACGCAAAGCCGCTGAGCTTGCTACGAAGATATCACCCAGTTTCATGATCATGTGACAGCTTTAAGCAAGACAGACCAAGTTTATGACTATTACTTCACCTAAGTGTAGAGAACTTATCACTGAGAAAGTGAAAAGGGAGAAAGCACTTTCAGTAAAAATACCATTAGGAAGAAAAACTGTGGGGTAGTGCTTATCTGTGCTGATGCTTTTCAAGGAGATGCCAAAGGACAGATTATCGGCAGGTTTCACGAAGAAGAGATAGCGGGTTCGATCCCAGTCAGGACCGATGGATATTTTCGGGCGTAAAAGTCCTAAGTATGGGCTTCCTTCGAAGGAAAATAAAGCCGTGGGTCCCATGTCGTACATTTACGGCACGATACAGCACCTCAAGCCTGAAATAAGATACCTCTGAGCAAAATTTGTCGGCCGTTTCACGCCCTAAGTTGAATGGGACGCTGATGACCTGAGAGTGTCCGTAAATAAACACACACACACAAACAGAAGAAGAGAAGCTGCCGAAGAGAACCGGAAACAGAACAGGAACGGATTAAAATGACATTATTTTTGCTATTAAGAACGACATAAAAACACAAGTGTAGGGTGAGTCATCACGGCAGGGATAAGTCTAACAGGGTTATTTACCTTCAGAACTCACAGTCAATAAGATGTAGAAAATATTCTACGAAGAAACTATGCTCTTTACCCAAATACAAGAATGTATTCTGTAAATATTTTAAATGTATCGTTTCGTACTCTCCAACTGAAATATGCTCCAATTGTAAGGTTGATCTCTTGAAAATAAAATCAGAGAAGTGTTTGGAGAACAAAGATTAATTAAGAACTAGTCACAGATTGCACAAACTTCTTGCAAAGCATTTTATAGAATAATGAAATCCAGGTGTCATTAAGAGTGGCAGCAAAACCAAAAAATATTGTTTTGTAAAGTCTTCAAGAGGATGCAAACAAGCTGTGTCAGCTTTGCTGCACTTTCTTTGTGACTTAGATAAGAAACTACCAAGGGATGGTTCCCACAATGTACATTTATTCTCCGACTCCTGTAGCGGTCAAAATAAAAATAGGTGCATGAAAAGAGTTTAAGATTCAAGAATATTCTTAATTTCTTTCCAATCCATGCATATAGCAACATGGCTCCAGGCCGAGTCTTTGGTAGAATTGAGAAATCACACAGAAGAAGAAGAAGAAGAAGAAGAAGAAGAAGAAGAAGAAGAAGAAGAAAGCATTTTACTTACAAGAGTATTATGACATCTTAAAATAACACGGTACCTGAAAGTACTTAACGAACACCAAGGAAATTAAAAACATAAACAAAACAAACAGTGCACAGAAGGTGTTGGAACCTAGATTACCATTCAAAATGAATAATCAGCGTGTAATTGACTACAAGAAAGCAAAGAACAATGTTAATTAATCGGTATTAAGCACATACTTCGGAGATAGTTCAAGTTCTAGGAGAAAATCATGCCATCCAGAGCTACAATCGTCTACTGTTCTACCAAAGCAAAATATGGTTAGCAAAGAAATGAAGGGCATTTCTCACTATGAAAGTATTTTGAAGTACCAGATGTTGCAAGTGAATTCTACAAAGATGTTCTAGGAAACAACAACAAATCTAACCATATCTAGATGTGAGGCTAGGAATATTCAATATTGTATAAATGATACAATGATTGTAGTAACTTCTTGTGCTATATGGATGATTATAACATTGCATGTTAATATACTATTCTTTTTTGTATTGTAATTTTGTTATTATGTTCATTTTCAATAAAGTTAACAAAAGTAGATTAAAAATCATGCAAGTTAAATAAATGTATTAGTATATAATAAGTAAATAAGTAATAACGGAGGCCAATAATAAACTGTAAAATTCATCTATGCATAGTAAATTAGCAATTACAACAATTAAAAACAAAACATAATGTTGCACATAATCAGAGCAACTTTTCTCTCTTAAATATTTATGAATTTATAGACTTTTGAAAAAAGTGAATAAATCATCCTGCATTTCTCCATAGTGCAACTTTTGTTTCAATATATCTTACTAGAACTTTCTTTTAAAACAGTAAGACGTAATACTGGAGAAAACATTGAAGGCTTCTACGTCTCTCTCTAAATGAAAATAACAATAAATACAATTTGCTGAAAAATTCAACACTGCATTATGGATTTTTGGAAAAACGCTCCTCAGTTGTACCGCTTCATTTTGAAAACAGTTTTAAAACGAAAATGCTTTTTCTTACAATGCAGCGATAAATGGAAATATTTTCATAGCGGCTAATAACAGCATTGATTAAATGTCCGTGCGTTCGTTTCAAATGCTATCAAAATGCTTTTTATCCGAAAGCATTACTTACATTAAAGTCACATCTCCATGGAATAACATCAGAATTATTACATTATTGAAAGTTGTGTTTGGTTCTACGAACAATAACATGCTTTACCTTTCACGTACCTTATTAGCCTAACATTGGCCATTCTTAACAATCACAGAGGTCTCAGAGATCCATCTTCAGAATGGATGATAATAATATAAAATTCTTATTCCGTTCTTGATCACAATAAATATAGAACCCGAAGGTAACTGTTGCGTAAGTAGATTTATGATTTTCATGGCAACAACATAAAGTTTAATTTGGCAGTGAGTGGCTGCCAAAAGGCGTCATCAATGTGATCGTAAATCCTGTCTTGTCTCTCTGGAATGGAGTTCCACCAGGCTTCATTAATCAAACCTTCAACTTTAATAACAGAAAGTTATCCAGGGAGAATCATAAATATCTGCCGAGTCTCAGGTCATTGAATACATAATGCAGTGAATATCAAGCAACCGCCTGAAGATGAGCTGTTAAAGGTATTAAGAAAGGAACATGTATTGCTTCACTGTTATGCAATACGCCCAGATTAAGAACTCAAATACAATACATATATAAACAAGGAATCCCCGAAAACATTTTAAAACATTTTTACAAATGCAGTAAAGAAGGAAAAGAAAAAAGGTGTGCAGATGAACATTTAACTAGCTGCAGGAGAAATAATAATAGAGAGACCGTGCCAGAAAACAAGGGGAAAATATACAGCTAATGGAACATAAAAGGTGACTTCAAATGAAAGAACGACAGAAGCTGTCTTGCAACCCTTGCAGTTTGGAGGGATATCAGAGAAGGGTAGAAAATCTTCTGGACAAAATTGATTTAGATCCATCGTCAATGGTAGATCAAAAAAACCACAGATCTATTCAAGAAGAAGGACCGGATTTAAATTTTTTTTTATTTAAAACAAACTATTTTATTTATTTTATCAATGATAGTTTCGTATTCTCAAATTTAAAGTAATATTATACTTGTTTGCCTAATTTTCGCAAGTTAACCTATTTGACTCCATGTATCATCGAAAAATAACACTCATTGCAGCATAATCAGAAATCTGGTTTCAGTGTCTCTAAAAGTCATTTCCAATCTTCCCAACCTGAATAACTACACATTTAACATATATTTAATTTAAACAAAGAACAGATCGACTTACATGTTATAGGGGAGTTTAAAACCAAAGTTGATTCAATTTTAGTTTTCACTAGCTCCAGCCCAGATTGGAAATTTTAAATAAAAATTTTGCCTTTTGATAAACTTCAATTTTAAAGAAGAATTAAGTGTTATCACATATTTTGATTTTTATTCTTCCCTGGCAGCTGGTCTGTTATTATTATTTTTTGAATTTGGACACAATAAAATCACATCACATATTTTATGATAACATTTATTATGAAAATGACTATTAATATTAGAGTGAAGCAGCCTGTTTCGGTAATTAGCTTACATTCTTTTCTTTGTTGTAGAATGTGTACCATTTTGCATAAAATTTAGCATAAAATTTATTATCAAAAACATTATTCTATCCATATTCAAACGATGATAAGAACAATCGGGACTGCCAGGTAAATACAAAAAATAAGCGATAACAATAAATGCACTCTCTTTAAAATTTTAGCATGCAAATGTAGGGGTGCAATTTGAAATGGCGGCAATGAAGGGAAGAAAACTAAAAGGTAGTTAATTCGGTTTTAAACCTCCCACTTAGCATTTAAATTAACGTATTTTGTATAATTTAAAAAAAATTTAAATAGGTAATGATTGAGATTGGGAAATTTGAAAATGCAAGAAGCTTGTATACCATAGCAGGTCTATTGTGATTGATATAAACATGCTGCATGCTATTTTGTTATTCATGTAACATTTAATAATTGACAAATATTTATTTAAATATCCAGAAAAAATATATTCCTCCTGAATGTTGGTAAACTAATGAATTAAAATTATTAAATCAATATGTAGCTAGTTACTTTAAAACACGCAGGTCCTGGTGATCCATAGACACAAGATTGTGGGTTCCTACCGGTCGATGTATCCTACTCTCGCTTATAAAAGAGTTAACTATTACAAGAATAAGCGTAACTTTTTCACAGGAGGGAATATCGCCATCTTTTTGTTAATGAGCTCTGTATAACTATATCACAATTATTTACGTTCAGTTGATCTTCATCATGGAATGGAATGGTGTTTAACACCCGTTTTTACTGCTGAGGCACCACAGGCGGTGAACAATGATGATACATGAGGTGAAAGGAAAGGGTTAGGATTTTTTAAGGAAGGAAACGCTTCAGGCCTAAGTTTAGGGTACTTCCCCGGCATTTACTATTTATGAGGGACGATGGAAAACAGGTCCAGGCGGGATTTGAACCCCAGACATCTCGTTCACGAGCCTGTGCCTTAACGACCACGGCCACCCGTGGCGGTAATCTTCATCAGGTGTTTAGTTCAATTCTTCATGTATTACATTATTTTCAGATGCCATGCTGCTATCTGAATGTAGCATACATTTAAAATGTTATTCAGAAACACTAAATGAATAGTATTACGTAATATTATTCATTTATATTTTAAAATGTAAGCACAAGAGTTACTAAGAGTCGACAATCTCTAATCGTATACAATGTAACGTGGTTTGTTCAAACAATTTTAACTAGCATGCTTTAATTTTAGATCAAATTTAGCCTTAACTAACTTAGAGGTAGATTTCGATTTAATTTTCAATGGCATTCTGTATTTCGGACTAGTACGGGGCAGAGAGCCTGTCTAGTGGTTTTACAGAAAGTTGCTGTTCACAGAATTAGGGTTGTGAGCGATGTGGAACCAAAATTAATTCCTGAGTTAAGTCAACCACTCTAGGCAGCTATCGCCTACACATACGAGTATGCAAATAAAGGTAATTTGTGAAAGTTAAACAAAATATGGTGCATTTCAGCTAATAGTATATGCTTTATATAAGTTTTTTTTTTTTTTTTTACAGTAACTGTTTAAAGTATTCTTTCATAATATAATATAATTTCGGTTTCATCAATGTGTGCGAATGGATATAAATACATTTTCTGTAACATTAACCTTCAAAATACTACTGTGTATGATTACAATTAACTATGAACAATTATTGATCATTATAATAATGTTAAAATGGAAACTTCCAAATAAAAAAGGAATTTAGAAATAAGTTGATAGCACCTATCTATAATTATAATGCAGGTAAATAGATAATCCTTGTTAATTACTATTGATATGTTCATTTATGGAAAAGCACGCGTCAATCCCAGCCGAAAGAGTGATAAACAACTTTCACACCTTCACGAACACTTTTGTTGCACTATACGCTTGATCGTCAACAATGGAACTCCTTGCACCAACAAGCTGGATTGAATGCTAGTGCTGCAATCTGGCGAGTTTCTGAAAAGAGTCTCTTGCTGCTGGAGGTATCTGTTGCTGCTAGTCTACGTGCGCAAGAGAGCCGAAGGTAGTGCAACAGCCGTTAGCTAGATAATAACGCTTTATAATCAACAACGCAATAGAGCAGGCGGTATAGCATCGTGCACTTGTGAAGGGAGAATAGAGGGTTCAAATACTCCCAACTAATGTTTGTTTGTTTGTTTTCCTGCCGGAGTATGATTTACTCGCTAAACCACTAGGTTTCTAGGATTTGCCCGAGGTTAACCGGCAGATTAGGTTAGTGTAGCTAGTGTGTGTATATATATGAAGTCGTTGCGAATTGGAATGAGAGCACATTTTCCATCGTTACAATACTCGCTAAACACTGGGTTCCGGTTTCTAGGATTAACTCGAGTTAGCCTACAGATTAGACTAGTGTGTATACATGAATTAGTTGCAAATTAGAATAACAGCACATTTTCCATGGTTACAATATTTCACCCGCCTAATAATTGAGACTACCAGCAAGAGATTCCTTCCTCCAGAAGAGCAAGAGATCCCTCCAGCAGCAAGAGCTTCTTTTCAGCAGCTATATTCGATCCAGCTTGTAACGCCAAGTTCGATAAACACTTAATAGATAAACCAGAAAATGCATATGTCCGACATCTTAGCCTTTCGCTGTGTGCTTTTTTATATCAGAGCGAGATGAGTAGCCTAATGTTGCCTCATATAATCACCAATCGGTCTCTCTAGGAACATTAATTGATCCAGTTTCTTTGTTTTCTTTTTGATATAATATAAATAAATACATTGCTTATGTGAACACACATTCGGAACTATACCTCACGTTAAATTCTGAACTATATGGTAAATATACTGCAACACAATAAAATCATTTATGATTCATAGTCAGTCATAATATCCTGCTTTCTTTTATAAGGACTTCAAAATATTTAATTGTGATACGTACCCTTTTATTTTGCAAAACGAGGCCGAAGCCACAAAATGAAATCACTTTTAACACGTGTATCGCACACTATTTTTAGAAAGTGATTACATTTTAATATATCTATAAATAATAAATGAAGTGGTAGTTATAAATTAATTATGTTCCAAACATTCAGAAATCTTCCTTTTTTCAAGCACTGATAATTAGTGAATTTTAAACGTATTTTCCCGGCGAAAAATTACAAATTTAAGTTTTTAATTACTATTATCATATTTTCTTTAAGCCTTTTACTACATTATTGTTTAAAAATGTAATTTTCTCGCTCTGACTCTATAGTATGCACTTGGATACGTCAATAATGGGATTACATGTTATTCCCTTTCTTTCAGCCTGATGTGATTCCAGGGTTGCCCATGTGCTACTTATGCAAATAAAGCATAGACATTGGTTTAATAATAATTATTATATCACTATATGACTCTAGCACTATTTCAAAATCACCGTGAAGAATGTAAAAATAGAACATATTAATTTGTATACGTTTAAATAGATATACAACAACCACATTGCGCATTAAGCTAAGTTAGTCAAAATTTTCACTTTCTTGTATATGCAAATATATTTTCTTCATATACAAAAAACTAGTCCTAATTATTGTTTCCTCTCTGCCCTAGTTTGAGTTACTGGTTTTATCTTTAAACGCTCTGTGAGATTGTCTTTCAGTATTTGTTTATTAAACATCTATTTCGATTGTATAATGATTCAGATTAACACGGTCATAGCTAAAACTCACTTTCATTTCAACAGCTGAGTGGAATAGTTCAAGCGGTAAATGCTTAGGACTAACAATCGGAAGGTTCCCTAGTTCAAATCCTGGCCGTAGTTTTTTCCTGGTCGCTTAGGCAGATTCTGGGATGGAACTTTCCTTTCCATGAAGTTTTCATTCTCCCATTTCAATTCATTGGTTCTGTTTGTGGCTTTGTGCGGTATGGCAGTAGCTTGCGCTTAGAAAAGTTTCTGCTTACGGAGTAAAAGTGGCCCTTCTGAGGGGCGAATTTCTCCGCCTGCGTCGGGAAGCTTTGTCGGTAAACAATGTTAAGTCTGTGCCTCGCCGCCCTAGGATCCTGGTCGCCCGATGTTTTCCTCTCCTCATACCTTCCTCCCAGAGGTGCCCCATTTGGGAGCGTTGACACAAACATTGAAGTACCCACATTTTATTCTCTGTTCCTATTAATTCAGTCATTTCAATTTTCGGCGAACGCTAAGAATATACTGAGCTAATTGGCCAGGCATTGATCGTTTTGATATTTTACATCAGGATTTCCTTCATTTAGAGTCATCTTTAATGCTTACCGATTTCTATTCTTCTTAAATTTACTTTGTAATGAATATGGTGTAATTCCTTAAGTCTCTGCGTATTTCCCTTTTCGTGATTTTGTTCAGTGCTCTATATTGAACATTCATACACACGTTCTTGTAATTTTGCTATCTTCGAAAAGTTATGTATCATTCTCATTTAGTTAATCCGTAACGGTGGTACTTTCCCTACTCATCGTCGATATATTATCAGCTTGAGTTATTCAGTTTTGAAAATCGTCATAAAATGTTTGTACGTCTATATCGAGGCTGAAATTCCGTTCCCCCAAACCGTCCGCAATTCCAGTCGGTTAGTAGCGTTTGTTTGCACTTTTTGTTTTATAGATGTGAAATATCTTTCTTCTTTATTCTCAGAGCAAATATGTGGTTTGCTATTTGCTACTTGGGCGTCAATTACATCTCCTATACGTCGCTTAGCACACAATCAATTTCATCCTTGGTAACGCCTTGTGGCACAATCCATGTCCATCTTGAGTCGCTTTTCTTGCGGAAGAATGTGTTTACTGTTTTCGCTTTATACTCTTGTGGGAATTACACAGACTTTCTGCTCTTTAGTTTCTTGTGCCGTAACCACATAGCCGTACCACTGTTTCCCCCTCCTACTTTACTGTTGATACTGCATTATTTACTGTTTGATATTTACTCAGTATGGCTTCCAAGGTACTGCAGAATTCTTCTAGTTCATATTCGCTGCTGGATTCAGTTGGTGTAATAACTTTAACTCCTGTTAGTTTTGTTCCGTTAAGAATGTTATATTATGTACTGCAATTTTTTTATTTACTTCAGGAATTTCTTAAGCACAATGCTTTGTTCTGCCGCTAATTAGGAAATCCATTGGCTTTCTGATTGTCTGCTAAAGCTACGTATATATTGCTTCTCTGTGTCTTCTGATTTCACTTCGGTCTATTAAATGAAAAGTTAGTTCTTCCAGAGCCTGGTCCACTTCTCTATCTTCTGATCCTCACATTCCATGTACTGATAGCTAGTCGTCTTCCTTTTGTTCCTTCTCTTGACTTTGGGACTGCGTGTTTCGGTTCTGCTGTAAGTTTTTTTTGCTTTCTCCCTTTTTCAGTGCATACATTTTCCATCTATTTGTATTTTCTAGTACCCAATTTTGACCACGTGTTCTTTATCTTTTTCTTCTCTCGCTCTTTTCCAGAGTGCTGCTTGATCCACTTCTTGTCCTTGCTCATGTGGTTTTCGATGAAGCATCTCGTTCTACGGGCTTATGTTTCGTTTTCATGACTTAATTTTGCCTTCCAAGTTTTTCACTCCATTCTTTTTCTTTGCAGTTCTTCCCAATGCAGTGTACATTTTCATAGCTGGATTGCGTTTCTAGCTTGTTGAAGATTTTCTTAACCATTTCTTTAAATTTGCATTTTTTTCCCCCATGTTTTTTTATTATGGTATTATTTCGTCTCTCTTTCGTGTGTCCGATTTCTCCTCTCTTTTGCACTTGTGCAGCTGTCTTTTCAGTTCCCTCATTTTATCATTTATTGACTTTTCTATGTTGGGATTTCTGAGTTCCATAGAATTACTGTCTTTTTCCGCCTTTCATCTCTTGTTTTTACTTTCATTTCTTAGTTCTCTATTTTTCTTTGTTTCTCCTATAAAGGTGTAATTTCTTTCCTTGATGTTCCGTCAGTATTTGTTTTGTGTACTTGGAGTAATTGAGTTTGCCTCTGCTTCTATTTTCGCTGTGCTAACGTTGTCAGCATTGTAGCTTTTACTGTTGCAATCGGTTTTTCTGTTCTTCCTCCCTCCGGTTGATATTTTTGCTGTACGGTACTGTGATAATGACGTTCTCTCAACTTTCCGTTTCGATTTCTTGAACTTCTCTTCCGGTTTGTAGCCGAACAGACCTCTTACACCATTTTTGCTTTGCTTCATAAACTTAATTCTATCATGCAACTATTTTCGTCTCTATTCATTATTTACAAACTTACGTGACATGTTTCAGGAGCAGTCCTCCTAAGTGTTGAGATGCGATGCTTCTCCTTAACAGCGCACTAAAGTCTGCCACATTTCCTTCATATCCTGTTCTGATGAAAATGGGGAAAGGGTGAGGATATTTCATCACCTTACGTGGGAATTTCAAATTAATGCCCAGAAAGCCAACATATGTTTCACCTTTTCATATCTTAAGATAGCAAACTTTAATTTCAAAGAACGCACATACTTTTCTACGAATGTTTCCATTTTATTATCCTTTTCAAGCAATGATAATCTTATTCCAACCAAACGAAATGTCTTCAGCTGATGCCATGATCTTGTTTTCTAATAAAGCGTATAACTCAATCTTTGCAAATGTCGTTATTGT
This sequence comes from Metallyticus violacea, assembly GCA_030762175.1. Taxonomy (NCBI): domain Eukaryota; kingdom Metazoa; phylum Arthropoda; class Insecta; order Mantodea; family Metallyticidae; genus Metallyticus; species Metallyticus violacea. The sequence continues at coordinate 61,405,145 of CM060832.1, read as the reverse complement.
AAATTCGGTGCTATGATCAGTTAAATATCTCCTACAGCCTATGGTTGTATTGGACTCAATACACCACTCTTTTAAATAAAAATGAAAACTATATGAACTTCATCCACATTTAGATTTCCTGGCTTCAATTTTGCTCTGCAGTTAATTTTTTTTTAAATGAAAGATTAAATTACACCGGACAAGTTCACAAACCACGGTCTGTCTGATTTTAACCTTATTTTAATACTTGGTAAGAATATATGCACTTCAAATTTTAATGCTATACTTGCTTTTTATGTATAAAAGGTACTACATTTTAACTAAAATAATATGAGCACAGTTTTAAGACACGTTTACTTATGCCTGGTTTACTCATACTGAGTAATGGTTTAAAATGGCTCGTTCGCTTTCGATGTACAGTACATGCGATCAGGTTTTCTTTGATACCATTTGTTCATCGTCGTTCACCGAACTAGATCTGAGGGCTCGAATAATATGTACATTCTGCAAGGAGTGAAACTTAAAACACGTTTAGCTTATTTATTTTGTGGGGAGGGGAGGGAGAAACTGAATAGCTTGTTTAAAGCATGTGAACAAATGCAATTTTATGCAATACCACAGCTTAATTTATTATTTTAATTTTTATTTATTTATTTTGCTTCTTCGTGTATATTTCAAGGCTAAATGTAACCAGTCAGCAATATTTTAGCTTATTTATAGACAAAACAAGGTATATAACGTCAGTATATAATTTAATCTTTTTTATATTTCTCTCCATAAAACCTATAGTCATTTCGTTGTTGATTAGGTTTATTTACGGAGGCTCTTTAACATCTCAGGTCATATGCGTCCTATTCAATTCAGGGCGTGAAACGGCCGACAAATTTTACTCAGAGGCCTCTTCTTTCAGGTTTGAGGTTCTTTTTCGTGCCGTAAATCTACGACATGGGACCCGAAAGAAGCCACACCTAGGATTTTTACGCCCGAAAAAATTCATCCAACCCGCGATCTTGGGTCTAGAAGGCAAGTATGGTTGCCACTACACCAGCAGGACCGATCCCTATGGTTATAACATGCAATGAATTTTGTTTGTATCGTTCAAAGCACAAGTTACCTGGAAATATTTTAATTAATGTGATTAACCCCAAGAGAAATTAAATACAATTTGGCAGTTGTTTGTGCACTCTGAGTATCTACCTTGAGAAGAAAGCAATGCTGGTTTGTAGGCAATGAATGAATGGACAGAAGAGGAACAGGGTTTCCTTCTTTGGTATAGTTAGGTGATGCATTCGCTTTGCTTCTTTGAAAATAATGCGGAAATTACCCATATTAACTAACCTGCAGACTGTTATGCAATAATAAATAAACAAAAACCTTTGTCAACTTGTTAGTAGTAGCATATCCATAACTCAAAAGACTATTTCTTCGCGTTCCCATTCCCCTCATAAAGATATTAGTAAATATACAGATGTGATACAAGAATAAACACCAACACCTCCAGCTTTCCATTGGTCGCAACTGAGCAACAATAGTTTAACTCACCAGCATGAGCGCTTAAAACTAACCTTGCTAATTGTTATGATACTGCTGGACTACTTAGCAATTAAAAAAAAAAAATACAAAAAAAAAAAAAAACAGACCAGTCTGCAAGAAAAGCAACACTTTTGGTGATTTGCTGAAACAAACTGCAGGGAACATGAAACGTATCTACGAGGGGGGGGGGGGAATTGCAACGAAGACAGGAAATCAATGAAATGTTTGAAGTTTTTGAGTGTACATATGTATTAATGATTTACGTGTTCTAATATTGCCTGAACCAAAGGAAGGAAAAATTTGCCAGAACAGAAAATAAAGAGATTAATTAATGTTTTTAAGTGAAGACAATTCAAGAATAGTTCCTGAAAAAAATAAAAGGCAAGCATCGGCAAAAATATTTATAAAATGTTGATTTTAGACTGCATTAATATGACTGAAGCATATACGAGGGTGATGTGATAAGATACTTCACTTGCTAATAGAGGGTAACACCAACACCTGTATGTATGGCCTTAAAGTTTGCTTTGCATGTTCCAATATTCTACGGTCACAATTACGGTATTAATTTAGTTGTATGGCAGTTGTTTAAACACAAGCGTTTCGAATGACAGTGAGAAATGGATAAGGTTGGATTTCGTGATGTGATTCACTTGTTTTATCTGGGAGGGAAGACAACAAAGGAAATTCAAGAAAGTGTTATGCATATATTGGATGACACGTGCCCTTCCTATGAAATCGCTCGACTTTGGGTAAATGAATTCAAGCGCGTCAGAACAACGCACCACGTCCTGGAGCTCCAAAGTAGGTTGTGAGGCCAGAAATCATCAACTAAGTCCATAATATTGTCTTGGCTGACAGACAAGCAAAATTGCGGGAGTTAGCAGAGGCCATGGACATCTCAAATGAGAGGGTTTATTTTATTTTTCATAATGAATTATACATGAAAAGCTTAACCAAAATGGGACCACATTTGCTCACTCTGGACCGAAAGGAAATTCCATGCGAATATCGGGCTGTTTAGAAAATTTTAAGAGGAATGCAACATATTTTATACAGCGTTTGTTGGTTATAAACGAAATTTGGATTCATTAATGTACACCAGAAACGAAACAGTGAACCACATACGGCGAATCAGTTCCAAAAAGCAAAACACGTTCCATCCGCTGGAAAGATGGGGGCTTCAGTTTTTGGGACGTAAAAGGAATTCTTTTTATTGACTGCTTGGAGAAGGAGAAACCATTACTGGAGAATATTACATATCTCCTTAGGAGAGACTGTAGACAGCGATTGCGAAAAAACGCCCGAAAATGGTCCAAATGCAGCTGTTTCACCATAATAAAGCCACGGCGCTCAGGATAAATTAAACGAATTACGATTTGAGATGGTTGCGCATCCACACTATTTACCTGATATCGCCTCCTCGGATTACCATATGTTCGCAAAAAAACTACAACTTCACCTAGCTGGGCACAAATTTAAGTCAAATGAAGAGGTCATACAGGAGGTAAACAGTATTTTGAGGGTCTCTAATAAGCCACTTCTGTGAGAGATTCAGAGTCAAAAGACATGTTGGAGCAAGTGCATGAACCTCGGGGAACTATCGGAAAAGTGCATTGCAAGACTGAATTAGTTCTGTTTAATGCCATACCAAACCACCCTCGTATGGTCTGGTTAAAGTAATGGCTTACGAATGCTCGTATATCTAAGAACAATTTGATCCTTATGAACTACTCCAGTGCAGTAATGAGACTCTGTTTGTTGAGTAAACATTTTCAAAATTTTGAGATCTACTAATCCAGAAAATTGAGAAAATCATTACACATATATTTGTATAAATCACGGTCTCTTTACTTAACAATGAAAATAAGATCTTGATAATGCATCTGTTGAGATATTAATGGCTTTCAGCGAAAATTACCGATCTATAATTCAAGATGAGACCGAAGAGTATTGTAGGAACATAAATAACTCTTATATTTTATATTGAAATATGAGAAGAAAGACAAAAAGATATTCTTCTTGAGCCTGTTGATAGTTCCCAATGATCTGAATTATTATTTAACTTCAATGTAATAAACTCATAAGACTGTAAGATATTCTTGAAGACAGATTTTTCTCTTCACATATTTAAGCTATAGAATATTAAGCAGTTTCTAATAAAAAACATACATGACCATTACTGATGTTCACTGGAAATTCCTTAGTGACGGAAATGGAGAAACTTAGGGTTACCAGAGCTGGCTTATAAAGGATATTTTAGGAGTAAAACGTACTACCTCACAATTGTTTCACTTTTGTAAAGATCCTCTGAATGCAATCCAATTTACTTTGAACGGTTTGAACATGAAATGCGACATGTTTCATGCATCCCTTGTACCTTTGCTAGAGTTTAATTACTCCTAAATTGCTGTTTAATGATACTATTTTATAAGGTTAACACTGTCATTTAATTCAGAAATTTTCCAATCAAGTAGACTCTTAAGTGTTTCAAGTACACAGCAAATAACATTTGAAGTTAACAGTATTTGCTGACATGAAGTAGAACTCGTAACAGTTCTGCAACAGTTGTTAATGTTAATGCCTGACATTCGTTCAATATGAAGCTGCTTTTAAATGTATTATTTCAAAGTACTTAATACAGAAAGTTTTATTATACATGAAAAAAGTTCTTCTACTATTGTATTAGGAAAATCTATAGATACCAGGGTAGGTGCACAAATTTCTGGCCTCGCAGATAAGGATTATCGCCTTCACAAAAGCCTTATCTGATGTCATTTCTTATCTATTAAGTAAATAATTGCACTTGTAACTTTCGCTCCGCTGTGTTCAGTTGCTCAGATAAAGTTGCATAAAGAAGGCTATGTGTAGAAGATTGTGACATTTTCAAAATGGAGTATCGAGCTGTTACTAAGTTCTTTACAAAAGAAGGAATTACTCCAAGTGAAATTAAACAGCGATTGGACCCCCTCATATTCTACTGTAAAAGAATGGGCCAAACGTTTTCGATGGGTCGAGAAAGCATTGAAGACGAACAGCGTGCAGGTCGGCTCTTGGAGGTGCTCGTTCCTGAAAACATCGCTCTTGTGGAAGGAGAAATTATAGAAGACCAGCGGCTTAAAGTTACAGAAATAACAGCAAGGTTGTCCCTTTCTAAAACAACAGTCCTTCGAATTATTCATGAACATTTAAACATGAATAAGGTTAGTGCAAGATGGGTGCCTAGGCTTCTCTTCTCAGTCCAAAAGCAGCAACGAGTCATCTGTTGTCAGGCATTTTTTGAGCTCTGGCGTGGTAACGAGAGAGAACTTCTGGAAACCGTTACTACAGAAGATGAAACTATGGTCCTCTACTATGATCTCTTGTACAGAAGAGAATCAATGGAGTGACGTAAACGTGGCGAAGCACCGCCTCTAACGGCCGGTCACTCAGTCAACTAAGAAGATCATGGTCGCCATGGTCGCATGGAGAGAAACTCCACAGTAAATGGGGGGCACTATTCTAGCCTACTGTACAGACTACGTACTTCCATCAAAGAGAAAAGGCGAGGAAAGCTGAGTGGTGGTGTGCGCTTTCTTCGCGACAACGCGCCTGCACACACAGCTCTTGTTGCAAAAGAAGCTGTGAAGAAATGTGGATTCAAGGAGATCGACCATCCACCCTACAGCCCAGATCTAGCTCCTCGACTATTTTCTCTTCTCAAAACTGAAGGAGGACCTTCGAGGAAGGAAATTTAAGTGTGACAAAGAAGTGATGGATGCAGTTTATGTTCATTTTGCAGACAATTCTAATTGTACTTTTGTGGGGGGGATTAAAATGTTTATTTAAAGATGTGTGACGTATATTGCAATAAAGGGCAAATATATTGAAAAGTGAATTATAGTTTTTTTTTATCACACCTAGAAAATGGTTTGGCCGGAAACTTATGGACCTACCCTCGTATGTCTGATAACTACTTCATTTTCCTGCATGCTCTTTAACGAGTTCATTGGGTACTCTATTGCATTTGCATTCACTATATAAACAGCAAATAATAGCAATAATTTATACAGTGGGGATTTTCACTCAGCTGTCCATATTATATAATTATTTTAATAATTAATAGTAAAATAGACATATTTTATTATACAGAAATGACTTATTTCTCAAGTAAATGTTTTATGCGCATTGTGTGCATTTTTAAGCAGACAATGTAATGGTAAGATCAATGCTGCCTAGAGTTACCGACACAAACTATAATAATAATAATAATAATAATAATAATAATAATAATAATAATAATAATAATAATAATAGGCTGAAGTAAAAGCAATTTTTAGTACAAGATTTTACAATTATTACTTTTGTATTTTATAACTTTATATGAAAAATGTGTGCCCCACAATACTTTTAAACAAATAAAACTGAGATGCTTGACATCCAGGTACAAATGATTTTAAACAACAGTCTTTAATAATATACGTGCATCATTTATCAATCACAAGTGCAACATATCAATATAAACACAACTTTAAATTTATAAAGCATATATTACTCCCTTCAGCTAACGTTACCGCTAGTGTGATTGTTGATACAAAATGCAGGGTTTACGAGAAGCGAGGCGAGCGGCGGAATCGAAAGTATGATATTATAAATAGTGTATAACCCAAATAGGGTTACGGAAATTAGTTATACATACACGAGTCATTAGCGCCAAACACAAACACCTGTTTAAGGTCGATCCCGGTGGTTTAATGGTAACCATATTTCCTCGTAGATCCCAAGATCGCAGATTCAATGCTATTTACGGCACGTAAAAATCTGAAGCCTGAAGGATAATGTCTGAGGAAAATTTCAAACCCTGAATTGGACTGAGATGTTAAAGAGTGTCCGTAAATAAACAAAATAATAAAAATAAATAAAATACTCTAAAATTATCATAGTGTATTAAATTATATGTTTGTATGTATATAAATCATCTTAACAATGTCGTGCTTTCTTCCTTGAACTGAACTTGATTTATTTATTTGATTCAGTTAAGATGCTTTTATCATCTCTGGTCATTAACGTCTCATTCAATTCAGGGCGTGGAACGGCAGATAAGTTTTGTTCAGAGGTCTTATTACTGATCTTTACGCAGCGTCTAAACAGAGTATGACTTAGTCAGTTACTGAGACAGGAATTTGGAAGGGGAAAAGAAGAAAAAGAAAGTTGAAAAAAAACACAAATATTGTGACGTTCTTGCAAGTGATTCCTTTACTCCTAATACCTTCCTTTCCCCTTCCCGTCTCTCCATCCTTGCTCTCATTAGAAAGGTTCGTTGTCTGGACTTTGGTCCCACTGGTTGGAACAGGTAAAGAAACTTCTAGAAGAGTGTGATGTAATCTTTCGGGCGTGTTCGCTCCTCTCCGTTACTAACAGTACATCGCTTCGGGACTGGGGATGTTTCCTCTCTTATTCTAAATTGGTAGGCCCGAAGCCTTCTCCGCTACCCTGACTCAGGTAACTTAAGGTTTGTTAATATTATAGCATATAAAGAGAGGGGAAAATGTGGAGAAACTAGTACATAAATTGCTGTCTTGAAACATGAAGAAGTGACGGTGGGGATCGTTAGTGAAGAAAAGCAAATTTGCTCTTGCGCAATAGGGTAATGCGTGGTGTTTCCCAACGATTTCTAATAAAGTCGTAGGGGATCTTTGACGTTACACCAGTTGCTTCCGGAGTTTTACCAATGCTTCGGTATGGCCATTTTGGTCGACGTCCATCTTGAAATCCAGTGTTATTCCTAATGTTAATAAAATGCCTTAAGTGAATTCGATAGTAGTTGTGTTTTCAGTGTACACCTCGGTTCCTTATTTTCCTGTATTTATTTAATTCTATTTAGGCAAGGTGTTATTAAATAAGTATTGCGGGCCGCGTCCCATGTCTGGTCCTATGATGAATGTTAATTATTTCGGATAGCTCTCTCAGGGAGTCTTGACAATATTTTACTATAGTGTTGTTCTTGGCTTCTTTCCACTGACTTACAGTTCCTTTTTTTTATCATGTTAATGTAGCAGGAACTTGTATGGTGAAGGCATCTTCTTCAAATTATTGTAACTTTAGGATAACACTATTTGCTCAGGGAAGTGTTTTAATCCTGTTAATTGTTTTAAAGTTTAAAAGAAATTATTGTATATTATATGTACCATTAATTTAAAGATTCATGCTATTAAAATTATTATTGCTCTTTTCATCTTTACACGAGCGTTATTCTTCAGAGCAAATTGTCTGATTTATTGTTGAATAAATTAGATCCAGTTTTTAATTATTCTTCTCCCGTACAGGAAAGTTACCTTTTTCCGACAGCGTTTGAGGGTTTTCCTTCCAGCACACTTCCTATTTTAAATCTTGCCGGACGTTAACGAAGGTGTCAACTTACAGGAAATAAAAAATGCCTTGGTAGCAGAGAAAAGTTGCATATTTTAGTACCTGTTTTGATTGGTGTGGTAATAATACTTTTTGTATCAATTCCTTCTCTTTTTGCATATGGAACACCAAATACTTGAAACAAACAACACAGCATTCACTTTTGCTAACGAACTACTGCGATAAAATAGCTAGAATGAGGGTTAACAATTTCTTTTATTTTATGTTCCTCTATCGGTGGTAAAAATTAATTTAAGAATTGTCGCAACAGGAAAGACCCTGCATTATACTTGAATACCGCATCTCCACTTTAAAATATTTCAGCTTAGGCAGCGAGACAGTAGGTAGGCTAGGACCAGTGAACGCAGTAAGCATGGCTATATATGCACCAACTGGGTGAACGTAACGCCGAGAGGGAGCCGTAAAAGTGAGTCATCTACCAACCATATCACATGCTTTACCAAACGCACCCTTGATCTTGCATTTTTTTATGATTTCCCCTGTTCGCTTTGGCGAATGTTGCGATTGATCTTTCCCTACCAAGAATTTTCCATGCTGACATTTCATTCCGTTACACGGTCGAAAGTGCCAAGTGAGGTGTGCTGGTGAATTGTGGCGGTAGCTTGCGCTTTTACAAAACATGGTCTAGCGGTCGGGCTATAATTTTTTTATGTGTTTCTTTTCATTTATGACATTTCCTTATTATCGTAAGATAAATAAACTGATCGTACAACTTTGATTTATAATACAGATTTTAAAACTGTTAAGCTCATCTGTAGATAATTACTACGCATAAATATGTATTCTGTTCTATGTTCAATTTCATACATGCCTGCCTGCTTGCTGTGTAGGATGTGCATAAATACGTTTGAAAAAAGTGCAAAATGAAAGTCCTATGAGATCCCCTACTGCTAACGGGGAAGAAACCGCAGTAAAGAAAGCATCTCCATGATCTGGCGGATATGTTCGCGTTTCCTTAGCAGAATAGCCGGAACAATTCCCGAGTGGGTCATTTGCCTCTCCCGCCTTTCCAGAAACATTCTCGCAGTTTTGCAGGTGAATGGCTTGTAGACTTCGACTATGGCACTTGCGCTCTTTGGGGGAAGTATCATCCACCATCCGATACAATAGATCTCAAAGTGGCAGTGCCATTATAATATATGTATATAATAGTAATAATAATAATAATAATAATAATAATAAAATAAAACAAATTTATCCCACGAATTCCTTACTCCTCTTTGAAGTACCATAAATCTATGTCGTTTTTTCCCCCTCATATGCTTAACGAACACAAATTTTAGTTTTTGACATTTAATACGTTTTATTTTATCATAAAATAATTTTGAACCACGTACGTGGGGGGAAAAAATAAGAAATAATACTAAATCAGTTCTAGAGTGGATTACCGTTTATAGGAAACCCTCGAAAAGAAGAAATTACCTGATGCAGGGTAACTTTCTGTAAATATGAGATATCCCTTAAATTTAAAAATCACAAAGAAATTAACCACTTTTATTTTCACTTCATCTCTCATTCTTTATTATTTTATACACGTTATATGACATCTCAAACTAAAGGTATATAAAACATTTTAATACCTTTTAATTTTATTTTTTATTATTTAACCTTAACAACAATTTTTATGAGACTTTTACGCTCATACTAAGAAATTATTTGGGATAATGAGAAAAAGACTCAGATTAATGAAAACGGAACAAAGAAAGGTGCGTTGTGTATTCTTGAACAAGGTGATTGCTGATGTATTACATGTCACATACACACCTATAACAAGAAGTTGTATCTTCGCGATTCGCTATTTTTATGAAACTTATTAGCGGATGACTCAGTCGTTACATTACATGTGTTTACTTTTATTCTGCATTGCAAAATGTGGGAATCAAATTAAAGTTTAGCTCTTTTATCCACTATTTGTACTTTTACGCCTATGACCAGGTTTATTTCTTTTCAAAGAGTGGAAGTCTAGTGGCTGATTTAATTGTTGTAAGTCAGCATTTTTGGTTTTGTTTTATTTTAACCATCCATAATTTTCTTTATTGCTTTTGTTTGAAGCTCAATGCTTTAACATTTTTCCATCGCAGGCGGGTTTCCTCTTAGAGAGTTCTAAAAGCTGCTGCTCTTGTGAATTTGAGTAAACTGTATGCACTGTATTTGCTTAGGCGTTAATGGTGCGCCTTTAAATGTTCCTCTGGTATTTCATGGTTTTGTCGCCCGTTTGACGGCCGACAAGTTGGCAGTAATAGCGCTATCTCCCGGCAAAACGGATTTAATGTCCACCCACCTGATTTAAGTGCTAGCAATTACAACTAATTGCAATGAAAATAAGCACATACTTTACGACAAGCCACGTTGCCCTGCTAAATCCACACATTTCTGATATCTTTTAAGACATGCATCAGATTATCTTCCGAAACTAAATCAATTTACATTTGAAAGCATTCCAGGTCACCACTATCCAAGAATTGCAGGCAGATAATTCTGACATCAGCATAAATTTCTTTAATTAGAGATCACGGAACGTTAATGAGAGAATAATTGATCCCACTTAACATGCTTTACTGATGAACATGGGTCCGTTTACGTGGTCATGTTTAAAAGCAAAATAACAGATATACCCACTTTACACACAAAATTCTCTTGCATGAGAAAAACAGTGCATGGTGCGCAGTAAATGCCTACAGAATAATGTGACTTATCATTTTTGAGAATACTATGAATACAGAAAGATGAACCAGCTTTTCAACAATTGACTGATATTGACTGCCCACCTGCACATTTCCAGCAAGAATGATGCATGCCAGTTTCCTAAAAAGTCAGAAATTTGTTAAAGTAGCTGGACAAAATCTTCTGTCATTATGTGCTTATTTTTAGTGCGAGAACTTTCAGCCATTACAAGGATACGAGATTACATCTGCTTCGCCAAGAGTTACCACTCTGACTTCCGGTCTTCCAACTGCCCGTAAAACGGGCGACATAACCATGAAAGACCTACTGCTGCTACTTCTAGCACCAACACTACCACCATCATCACGTCGTCACACTGCTTTACTACTCTATTTATGTCAATTTTATAATATTTACGTGTAAAACAAAAACATTAAATGTTGAAATGAAACTAAAATTAATGGAACATATAATGATATTACATTCTTCTATTTAAAATACGAAGGACATAATTGTTTGAATTGAATATTTACTTCATTCATTATTTAAATAATCAAAAGTATGTAATAATGAATGTTGCTTTTGTTCAGTTTTATGCCACTTTTAATACACTATATACACACACATGTATATATTATATAATATATAACATGAAACATTAAATAACTTTTCATCTACCTTTGAAAGAGAATACGAGTTGATCGAAATATAGAAAAAATGTTTTGGTTATATACAAGAACTAGAGAGGCAGAAATAGATAAAATACTTAAATAGGCACACATTTTTCTCTATATTTCGAATAACTCACGTTCTTCTCAAATATTAGATAGGTATTGTGTAAGTACTGGCCTAATATTTCATGAAGCATAAATAAACCTATAAAATGTAAACTTTTACTGCCTTTCAACCGTATACTGAAAATACTTAATGTCACAATACTGACGTTTATATAATCAAAATTTCGGAGCAAATAAACATATTATTATATTCCTTTACCGACGAGGATGTTTAGGAAAAACATGGCGGTCTAATTGGCCTTGACCACACTGTCATAAATTCATAATACAGTCACTAAAAGCAGCAAAGAATGATGCGAAAAGCGTCATACCGTCACAGTAAAACATATCACGTGTATGTTTAGTCCTTTTTGTTAGAATAGAAGGACATAATTATACAATCCTAAGCTGTAAATTAATTACTATATTAACGGATAAATACTTTTTAATGGGTTAAACTTTAAAATAATCGATTCTTTGTTTTTATATTTCTGCGTTAAAAAAAGTGATTTCTACGCTTAATTGACAAAATTTGGTCATTTGGCTAAAGGCCTATTTAGTTCTTTTTAGGTACAATACCAGTACTGGAAAGAAAATAGTGACAACATTGTCACCATGCTATTAATGAACATTTAAGGGCGTGTTCTGAGCATGTCTAGGGGATTGGCACGCCTGTTCTATACACTCAGCGCCACTATTGTGTACTTTACACCTCTTGACGTTTCAGGCGTGTCCAATAATAGCCACTAGCGAATAGCAGCGGTGCGAAGTTGCCTCATACAGACATTAAAGCTTGCCGCATGTAAAATTCGAAACGCAATATCATATGCGCATGCGTATTTCATATTATAGAAAAATAATAGGATAAAAGGTGACGTTTCTTCTGAACAAGTATAAAAAAGAATCATGATTTTACACCCAGTGATTCGAACTTATTTAATTTATAGTTATCTTTCGTGATGTTTAAACGGAAACTTTTATTAGTTATAGTTATGCTTATAATGGTAATAAATACGTTGCTGGAGCATATTAAGTTACTTTGTTTTTTTTTTTAATGTTGTCATAGAAAAAATTATCATTTCGGAATAGTTCATTTTCCGCGTCCTAAAGGAAATTGGAATTAAGTTATTCCATGAGCTTTACTTTCCTTACGTTATCGTTTCTCATTATGTTAAAACCATTCACCAGATATTTGCCATTTAAAAACGAAGAAAATTAAATAAACTACATTTAAGAATAAAACTAAATTGTTACATGTGCATTCTTTGCTCAAACAAGGCTAGTTCCAGACTTTGCCTGTTCCGAAACATGTTACAAATTGCTAAAAGAAGCATTCAAACCTCCCAATTCAAGAACCGTTCCTTTGCATGAAAGGCATGCAATGTTTGTAGCAATCGTTTAACAGGTAAAGGAACGAAAAGGTAGTATAAAACGTAATAGAAATAGATACAGGCATATTATTTAACTTCCTTCAGATTGAAGTAGTTAAGGTTTGGCGGATAATAACAAAACAAAAAACGAATAGTGAAGGGTTGTAGCCACCTCAGTTGTGAGTTAAACTTCCATGTAATACTGCTGTTCAGTTCTTTTAGTGACTGGCTCTGTTCTAGCGTTTATAAAGTTATTAAGCTCTTTATGCAAATGTTGCAAAACAAACCCAGTACCAGTGGATGTAGCAGTAAAGTTAGGGCTGTGGTGCTGAGTGTGTACAATTTCTTTTAACAGTATGCGAATGAAAAAATTGCCGAAACCTTAACTTCACGAGATGCCAAGAGCTAACGGCTGAGGCGTGTTCATTAAGTATGTCGACTGTTTCACTTGCGTGTGGGAAGCTAAACTGGTGCACATAGAGAGAGTCGCGAAATTGTTTATATCGCCTAGAAAGTGTACACGCATACCTAACTAACAAAGTGAAAACCTGGACGATTTTTAAAAAGCTGTAACGTGGCGCGATGTTTTTTTACTTCTATGACAAATTAGAATGTTCCTCAATGCAGAAGTTAACGATGATGCTCAGAGAAAAGATATGCATATTCTGTTTCTGCTAATAAGAGGATTTGGATACAAGAAAACCCATGACGGGCGTCAGTTTTAATGAAACGAACGGGCATAGATGTAACTACAATTTTCTTGCGGGCTGTTGTGTCTTGGTCTGCTGCAGAAAAGAATTCCAGACGTTTCGTTCGCAACTAAAGTGGACATCTTCAATGGCATGGACGAAGTCTCCTTGGAGAAGGTCTTGCGTCTGAAGTGTTGACTGTCAGAGTCGCTATATTTATACTGCCGGTGCTCTCCGCTGGTTGGTCCGGGGTGGGCGGTGGTCGGTCGACTAGTGCGAGGAGCCTCGCCTCTCCTATGCTGCTGCTCTCTTGTGATAGGCTCGTTATGTTTTCACGTGTTGTACTTTGTTTTCAATTGCTGGACACCAGTTGCTGTTTAGTTTGAGAGCTTCTTCTTTCTTGTTGAAATTGTTGGGATATTTGTAAATTTCAATAGCTTCTCCTTGAAGTTTTGAATGGTAGTTTAATAGAAAAAAAGGACGCTAGTGTCCTGAAACTTAATGATATTTCCGCCTCCGCTTCAATGGCATGGTCCGTAACGGGCATAGTTACGGCAGGAGTGCAATTCTTGCGCTTCATGCATGATATCAATTAGGTGACACTCGGCGCACAACTTCAACATAGACGAAACATGAGTAAACCAAAATCACAAAATGAAGTATATTTTGCAGCATTATTCTAGAAATAGGGATTTAAAGTACTGGTAGGGAAAAAAAGGAGACTTATAGCTTGTAAGGAGAATAGACTAATATAGGTTTCATTTCAGACAGCAAATGGGTGTTTAGATCGAAGAAAATGGGTGATAATCTCGAGGAAATGCCATCCGATTCATTTTGGGGTTGATTCTTAAACCGATTTTTGCATTGTTTGGAGGAAGGCAATGTACTTGTTAATGACTGTGCGCCTTATCACTCTACTTTTGTAAAGAAAATTTCCATTCCCCCCCAAAAAAGACGATATAATTCAGTGGTTAGAAGAAAAGGGCGTTTTTTTTTCTCCTTTGGAAACAAAGACCGAGTTTTTGCAGAGAGTGCATCCTTTAAACAGTGAGAAACTTTATGAGCTGGATCTTCTTGCCAATGAAACGGTGCATCAAGCTGCAAAACGTCCTTCTTATCACTGCCAATACAATGCCATAAAGTTTTTATGGGCTGAAGTAAAAAGTGAAGTCATTGGGAAAAAAAATCTTTTAAAACTACCGACGGGGAAAATTAGTGATGAGCTAGATAAAACATCGCGGGAAGACTGGGTAGTATGTGTGAAACATGCAAAAAAAACTACAAAACAATTAAGACGCCAAGATGTTTTGGAACCGATTATCATTAACCTAAAAGACGACAGTGATACTGAAGACAGCGAAGTTGACAATGACGACAGCGATATCAAGGACGAGGTCGTTAGCTGTGCCCCTTAAATAGCAAAGGGCACATGGAAGAATGTTTTTGTGTATTAGACAAAATTGCTGTTTTCTTATAATGTTTAAGCAAAAATTGTGATGGCATTAACCACAAACGGGGAACATGCTGCCGAAGCGGAGTGAAGATTGCACTATATTGGTTCTCGCATAACATCAGGAAGTTTGGACGGTACAGTAATGCACTATCTGAAGACGGATAGATACGAAGCTGTCGAGTAATGGCGTATATTTGGACTGCCCTGAAGTGATGTTTTCTAAAAGAGGTGGTACATGTTAAGAATATGAGGAAATATCATACAGATCTGCGAAAAACCTGTGGCAATGAAACTGTGCCATAAAGAACGCTGGTGCGTGGAATTTCAGACTTTCGACAAGGACGCAAGAGAGTAGACGCACCACGTCTTGAGGCGCATTACTTGATTTGATTTATAGGGTCGTTGACGGAAAGTGAGGGCTTTTGTCGTAAAAGTCAGAACAAGCCACAATACAGTAGAACGCTCCTTCTCTAGTATAAACATAAACGGTTTAGCTGCGAATGTCCAGTGTCTTCCAGAAATGCGACAGCAGGTGATATTGAGCTATATTGAAGGAATAAACTTCTCCAAGTTGTAGAATAAACGATTTTCAACTTATGAATAAGTTGTTATTCCCCTCGTATGTTTTACATGCGGATTCAACGGATTTGAAATTATAAAGCACGTTAAATTCTTAATTATTATGAAAATTGAAAACCTGAAAATCTGGACCCTTAATAGTAGCCTCTGTCTTTCGAAGAAAGAAGAAATCACTTCTTTGCGGCCTGGTGGTTTATTTACCTGTCACTTAATCCGGAAAGTCTGAACTCGTATCTCAGTATTCCCGAGGAATTTTTACAAAAATAACATAAGTTTATTTATTTTTTGTGACAACAACTAAGAAGCCTTCTTGATGAATGTGGTCTGGGAAGTTGCAGTTAAGTTTGTCTGAGATATGCTTATAGTTACTGTATGATGGTTAGGGCTTCGAAAAGGAATTCTAAATGCTACATACTATCTATGTGCATGTTTACAAACAGAACTACAGAATGCGCCTGTCACACAGCACACGGGTGTAGGAAAGGATTAATAGTACCTAGTTTATTCTATGCCTGTTTATTTAAGGAGTTCTTTAACAACTCAGGTCATCATCTCCCGTTCAATTTAGGGCGTGAAACGGCTGATAAATTTTGCTTAGAGGTCTCTTCTTTCAGGCTTGGGGTTCTATTACGTGCCGTAATCTGCGAGGGGATCCACGGATTTACTTTGCTTCCATAGGAAGCCATACTTAGGATTTTACGCCCGAAAAAATTCATCGAACCTAGCCGGGATTGAACCCGCGATCTTGGGTGTACGAAACAAGTATGGTTACCACTAGGCCACCGGGACCCATTTCTACGTCCGAAGTTCTTCATTGATAAGTAATTGCCTGCAAAAAGGAAATTTAATTATTTCGGATACTTTTACGGATCATGTTAACTAGAGATACAGGAAAAAATGTTCTAGAATATTGGTATAGCGTCTTAAGAAGTAACTTTTTTAGCATTAGTTACCAGTATAAGTCAGTTGATGTGAGTAAATTGTATTCTCATTTTATCAGAAATACTTTGGCACGCATGTGCAAGACACGATTTGTGCATCATAGTGAAATACTATTGTTAAAGATACTTTGCTGATTTCAGCACATCAGTAACAAATAATATCACAAGCCAAAACATATTATTAATTCGCTAAAAACTCGCATACTGAAGAATAATTAACAGTGTCTAATGACTCGCAAGTTAAAAGGCAGAGTCTACCGGCACCTTGTGCATTCAACTAATCTAAAACCATATTGCCAATATAATGTCCCACGATGTTAAAGGATGTTTATGTTAAACGGCAACACTCAAGATTTTCGATTGCGCAAGATAAAATGCTGGAGTTATTGAAGCATTCTTAGTAACAGCCATTCTCAAAAAAGTAATTAAATGAGATGCAGGTTTCCCATTGGAACAACAGACAGATTTCCGTGTTTAATGCTAATGCTTGGTTTGGAAAAGTTTATGACAGAGAGATTCAGAAGAAGTCATTTGTTCTGGTGTCTGATTATGTTGCACATGAAAAATATGTCGTTGACACGTGAATAAGAAAGTTGTTTCCACAGCTATTAGACCTTCTACCTAATATCCATTTCTTTGGCAAGGAACATTTGAACAACAATTTCTGTAACATGCTACTCAGCTGAGTCATCGCATCTTTTGGGTATGAAACCGAGAGCAGCAGCGACGAAGTCAGTGACGATGGTGTAACGTTTGGCAACAGGACATATACTACATATTTTAAAAAAAAAAATTTCCAGGAAAATGTTCATTCATTTTTTGTGGAGTTGTTTTGCTCATTATGTATCCCGGCATATTGTAATTAATGCGAATATCAGTTATAAAATATTTATATGTAACAAACTTGCCACTATTTTGTATAAGCAATTTTACATTTAATAATTTGTATAAATAGCTTTGTAATACAGATTAATAAATAAATAATGCCTCCTCTTGGGTTAGTTTTTGTCGCGGGGAAACAACCAACAACATGTCGGTAATGCAGTTACCAAAGTCGGAATTGAAGTTACATGTTGCAATTTGTCTACCCTTTATAGTCGATAATGCAACTACCTGCAATAAAGATCGCTCCAGAAGGAGCCCATACTACTGACGTCATGTATCCAAGCTAACAACAGACTTATTCTGATGTGTTGCTAGCAAAGGAATTATACCTTCTCTAATTATGTGAGTATATATTTAAAATTATGTTTATACGTTCTGGTCCAATATTATATGTGTAAATTTAGGAATGTCAGGTAGTCACAAAGTCAGGTCAGGCATCCTAAGTTAATTAATAAATACATTTTGGCAATTTTATTACATTATTTTTGGGCGTAAATCGTCTTGAATTATATGAGCTTTATTTTCGGAATACATTTTCAGAGAAACAAAGGAGGAAGAATGTTTTTTTGTTAAAATTTACATTTTTTATTTTATGTGTAAATTGTCAAAGCGCCAATAATTTGATATTAATTAACAAATATCATTTTTCCTCTTAAGCCAGTTTATTCATGGTCATCCTATTTACTGCCGTTTTTCTATCGGACATTGGGTTAGTGAGGTCAAACCCATAGATCATACCCCTCAAACATATCAGGCAGATGATTAACTGAACAAAAAATGTATTGTAAATTGCTAAACTGTAATGCAGAAATAATTAAAATGCAAATACTCGTAAGAACAACCAATAAATGTGTTGTTCACTTTATTCGAGCCAGTGCATTATCTAACGGCTTTAAAGAGAATCATATTCTATAGATAAACATGAAATTCAATACCTGGAATTCTACGGAAGTCAAAGTTAAGGCAAACTTGTGGATGGGGCCCACAGGAGTGCTTGATGGAATATATATCGAAGGGTTGATTATGTGTCAGCAAGTCCGTGTGTCCATCCTTATCCCAATTTTGACGCCAAAGGAAATCGCCCATTTGACGTTCTGCCAGCCACTGCTTCCATGCGTAATGTATGCGCTGGATTACGGTACCCGTTATACCGGACATCTTGAGCAGGTAGGGCACAGTGGAGCCGTGCCCAAAGGGATCCACAGACCAGCCAGAAGTTGGAACCAGACCCAAGTTATTCTTCACCCACTGATGACCTGCAATATAAACAATAATTGTTCTCAGTTCTTGCGCAGCATTACAAAATTGTGTCTCTAAACCTTCGTGCCTAAGACAAAATTGTTTTCATTAAGGGGGGGTAGGTATTCCTGTCTCTCCATTGCATATGTCTGTGAGTAAAATGACATATGAAGTAGGTGTAAACTGCAACCAATTTTTAAATAATTGTTTGTACAGGAGTTTATTGCTGAGACCACATCTTTTGATTAAATTTTTTCGTTTTTTTCTCTCCCCGCTCCAAACTGCAAATCATAAATGATGTAACGTATTTAGAGGGATATTTTGTGTGTGGACCAAAATATCACAATTTAGCTCTGTTAGCTAAACATTTTTAGTACATTTCCAGCTAAATATTCTTTAGTACAATATCTTTATTTTGTACACACACAATTGTGATATATAAGACATGGTTTTGATATTACTTTTTATATTTTCAATTACAAACTGATTCTTCATAATAATTAGTGAAAGATGAGATAATTGGCTCAGGAACACTTAATTGTGTCATAATAATAATAATAATAATAATAATAATAATAATAATAAATCATTATCTAAGGACGCAACTACGTAATCTTTTAACCTCAACGCAATACATTCACTCCAAAATATTCTGAGAAGAGATTGGCATTAACAAACAATATTATAATGAAGTTAGTAAAAACAGAGAAGCAGTGTCATTCAATTATAGTTTTTTAATGGTGTTTACGCCCATTTGAACTTTGAGGCATCAGGAGAGGGGTACATTGCTATATGAGATGAAATGATAAACTAGGAAAGGATTTTTAAAGCAAAGAAGCGTCCCAGGACTAAGTTTAGAGTACCTCCTCGGCATTTACCATTTATGAGGACTGAAAAAAATCTATTAAAAAACCTCAGTCAAGGCGGACAGTCCTGGTGGAAATCGAACTCAAGATTTCCGCTCAAGAGCCCGCGCCTAAGCGATCTCGGTCACCCGTGGCAGTACAATTATAATGAATATATAATGCTATATATGGCATAACATTTTGTAATAGCTTTTTGGCCAAAAAAAAAAAAAGTTTTTATCTTTCATGTAGAAGCCGACAATGTCCTGTACTATTTTTTCGTAACTGGAAGTGAGGTGACAAAAATTCACAAGAAAATTAAAGTGAATAATTTGGGTTTAGACAATTAGATTTGGCAGCACTGAGGTTAATATTGTCATAGCGTTGATGTTAAAAACATTATAAAGTAAAAACTTGATGTTGCACATCTACTGACTACCTGCATTGTAAACGTGCAAGTTAAACATACTGCTGCTTAAAAGCAGCATTTGCACGTTTGGAGGAAAAACCTAAGAAAAGGCATTTGGATTTTTTGGTTCCCTTATTACCGGCTGCATTAGAAAAGAGACAATTTTGTTGATTATGGTTTACATACTGACGCTATTTAACATCTCAGGTCATCAGCGGCAGATAAATTTTGCTCAGAGATCTCCTCTTTCAGGCTTAAGGTTCTTTTACATGCCGTAAATCTACGACATGGAACTCACGACTCTACCTCTCTTCCAAGGGTAGCGATACTTAGATTTTTACTCCCGAAAAAAAAATCTATCAGTCCTGGCCGGGACTGAACCCGCGATATTTGGTTTAGAAGGCAAGTATGGTTACCATCAGACCTCTAGGAGCGACAGAAAAGCGAGAGATTTCTATAAATGCGGTATGAGCTCATTTGATATGGCATTGTTTCGTTCCAGCCTGTGTATTGCTTTATTAAAATGGCAATGGTGAAATAGTTTGTACAACTTTTCTGATGGTGACCAACAGATCAGGAGCACGCTTCGAGGAAGTGTATATATAAAATTATAGGTAGACTTCTATGAACCTGAGAATGGTTCTCTTCACTATATACTATAAAGCAACAAGCTTCACACAGTAAAAGACAATTCACTAATGAAATACAAAGAAATATGTCACTAGTGGCTGTTGGAGAGTAAATGAATGCAATCTCAATACTACAAAAGATCATTTCTTCATATAAAATTACGCTGATAACAACCCTTCCAGAACTATTGGAAATTCGAACATATTTGTTGTATAATTAAACTATTTATAATAAATATATTACAAATAATACCTCGCATAAATACATATTACATGAAAAATATATCTAAAAGTATATATGTGAATTGCAATTAAAATGACATTACCTTCGCCAGTAAATTATTTTTAAATAAAGCATTTTAAGCGTAAGTCATTCAAACCACTCTATTATTCCATTTTATGCAATATTGATTATTCTTCTTGTTGTTCATTCTCCAGTTTTACACAAAGATTCTCTATCAAAAACTTCTATTGATAAAATATGAAATGCTAGAAGACTACTTGTGACAGGTACACCTGCAGTTTCAATTAAATAGTTTCATTGCAGAAATCCATTAAGGTATGCCTGCTTAACTTTTCTTAAGCATCCATTACACCACCAGAAGCTGTAATTATTTTATTCTTGCTCAAGAATTTTATTCCACTTTAGGAGACTGCGCTTTTGTTATGTATAAGGCAATAGAACAGTGGTCGGTAAAATTAATGCCGCTCTGCATCGAGAAAACGAGGCTGGCCCGCATTGCAATAGAAGTACGTCACTCCGGGGCGGAGTCATTGTAGCCGGCAGGACCAGGGGCGTACTGTTAAGTGTATAGTACATACTTGAGAACGTAAAATAAACTAAATCCTTGTTATTATATATCCAAACTAGTATTTAATACATTCTCATTTCACTTAACGTTTTATATTTTTGCTGAGCTATCATAAACATAATCTATAATAAAGAAACACCTATGCATAGTTACAGAGCAAATTTACATGTTATTCAATCTAGTTTAGCAAAATGGAAAATAGACCTATGAGGACTGAAGTTTTCAAAACGAAGAACATTAACACAATTGTAAATCCTCTGTGCAGCAATAGGAGATTTCATGCTACAACAGATATGCTCATTGGAAATCTATTCTTCCTTCATTATGAAATATACATACTTTATGGTATGTGGCATTTTAATGTTTGTTTTCTTTTATTAGGGATCCACGCCGCGAAGAAATATTGCCAATTGTGTCTTTCATTTATATCCGAGCTCTCGTCTAATGCAAGGGGAAAATAGTCGCATTTCTGAATATTTAACGCAATGACATTACTAGTGAGCTTTCCTATGTCTGCTATTCATCTTACTAATATGCGAATTGACATCTGCAGTCTTTCAAAATATTTTATTTTTTCTGGAAATTCCAGCTATTTTCAAAATACATTTTTCACACATTATCTTCTGTGAATATTTCAACTACTTGCCAATTTACCAGTCAGCGTGATAACTTGCAAGTAGTACTTTATTTGCCATTTCATCATCTGAATTGTTTATTATGGACTCCGATTTCTTAATAACTTCCTTTACTTGGTTCTCGATGTTACCTAAAATAAACGACACAAATCCTGTTCAATCGTGAAAACTGTTAAACGTAATTCAATAATGCATTATTTTTAATGTTACAATACATTACCTTACTTTAACAATACATTTTGTTTAACCCTAAACTTTGAATTTCAAAACAAACCTATTTAATATTAAAACACTTACCTGTTAATTGGTTGTGTTCTCTAGGGTAGGTTTCATAATGCCGCCTGATATTTCCTTTGAAAACGCCGTTTAATAATTTGGAACATACCAAGTATCTCACATCGTCTCTATAAGGTATAAGAAAATATTCTTCCTAATCACTGCTGAACTTTCTTTTGTAGCAGAAGTCGATGACCTCTTTACGCCATTGTAAATATAAACAGACTGACTGGTTAATCCCGCACTGGTTTACTTGCCCATACAAGTAGAAGGCATCTGCAGCTGCAAGCCGAACTGTAACGAAGACAGCTACCTTATGGGACTGCAGCCAACAGATTCCTTCGTTTCGTATAGAAGCGCTGTTATTATGAAGTAAATATAAACTTTTTTTATATACTATAATTTTTTGTTACGATTAAATGAAATAACCGAAAAAGTGACATTTATTCAATAGTGCAGAAAAATTATGAAGATCAAAAAAAAGTAACGAATTAGAAATTGTTATTATAAAGTAATAATATTTTTATGTTACATTATTCTTTTGTTAAACTTAAACTAAAATAAGCTAACCTAACGTATGAATTATTTTTTTA
Source organism: Metallyticus violacea (assembly GCA_030762175.1). Lineage (NCBI taxonomy): Eukaryota > Metazoa > Arthropoda > Insecta > Mantodea > Metallyticidae > Metallyticus > Metallyticus violacea. The sequence continues at coordinate 61,382,430 of CM060832.1, read as the reverse complement.
TGTTCCATTATTTTTTGTTAAACTTAAACAAAACTAACCTAACCTATGAATAAGTAATTTTTATTGGATTAAGAACTTGTTATAGAGTAATATTATTTTTTTATGTTCTATTATTTTTAGTTACACCTAGACTGAACTACCCTAACCTAATCTATGACAAAGTAAACTTTATTCGATTAAGAACAGTATAGCAAAATCATGAAGATTAAAACAAACTCGTAACATTTATTGTGAGAGAAAGAAAGATTACAACTAAGAAAAAGAAAAGTTTATCCATGTGGAATCGAACCCACAACCTTTACGACACTCTAATCTACTGAGTTAACAGGGCTTCATGCTCGCAGTGGAAATTATTCGCCTAATGTAATAACCGCTACTGAAATAGTAACCAATCGGCAGTCTTCGCTACCGTTCGTGATTACAGCCAGCAGATGCCTTCGTTTCATGTGGAAAAGTCACAGGTTTCATTCACTATCTAGCGTGGAAGCGGGAATAAGTGTGGAGTGCAGCATGTACAAGGGGTATATACCATGGCTCTAGTTCGATTCCACGAATCGATGCTTGCCGACCACTCGAATAGAGCCTCTGGACTACGAAATTCGATCAATAATTATATTTTTCAATGATAGAAATGTGATACTGAGCGAGATTCAAACTAACGTTACAGGATTATGCTCCAAAATGTGATCTCCAGAGCTAGAATAGTTATGCTTTAAACCATGTAAAGTGTTCGTATATGTGTAAATGTGCGGCTTTTATATGCATTATCAATTAGAAAAGATATAATATACAAACTCAAGAAAGCGCCGTTTAAAAACCAACATTACATGAAAAATATAATTGACAAGCAATTATAGCTCATATTACTAAAATAGAAATTTAGTTAACACATCCTGGCACCAAAAAGGCAATTCTGTCTAACTAACCTGCTTGAATTACTACTGGTGTTAATGTATGCCGACTGTTGAACATGATGCTTTCAATTACAATAAATATATAACTAGATAAGAAGAAAAAGGATAAAACACTTGGAAAGTCACAAATTTACTATCGCAATATTTCGAACAGCTCGTATTCTTCTTAGGCAAGAAGACAAGTGAACGCAGTAAAAATAAATGTTGAATATCGATGGTAACGTAATGCATGAAAACAGATTAAACAAGCGACAAGAGTGAGAGAGAGAATATTAAAATATGTTAATACGTAAGATTTAAACCAGGTGGTATATGCGCTTTATGTAAGAATATAGCTGTCATTTCTCTATCTCTGAGTAAACTTTCAGAGCTACGCATCAATAAGTGTTAAATTAAAATCATCATCAAAATCCGTACAGTGAGATAAGGCATGTTGGGCAACCGGCAAGGGAGACTTGGTTTTAACAGAACGTCTATGATTGTTCATACGTAGCGAAACAACAGTAGAAGTTAAACCAATATAAAATGCTTTGCAAAGCTTACAAGATATTATATATACGACGTTCCTAGAAGAACAAGTAGCAAATGAAAAAATGTTAAATTCTCTGGATAAATTAGGGCTGTGGAATGAATGGCACGGCATAATTAGCGCACAGGTTTTACATTTAGGGCATTGGCAAGGATATGAGCCACCAAAGGGACGTGGTAAATTCGGAGGAGATAGGTTTCGGCGAAATATACTTTTAAGGTTAGGGGGTCTTCTAAAAGAAAGGCGGGGCACAAATTTAGAAAAACATCATTTAAAGACGGATGCATTAGCAAAGTATCGTGCCATTCTTTCAAATAAAGGTCTGATGGTTTCAATTCCAGGCACGTAAGTAGTAACAAAGGTTAATGAATGTCTTATTAGAAGTTTTAGGTTTGCATTGGAAAGTTTTATGCGCTGGGATTAGACGGGATTTTAAAAGAGAGGAAGGATAATTTTGTTCTTGGAACTTTTGAGCTAGGTTTTTAATATACTTGCCAAGAGATGAAAAGTTGTTACAAAGACGATGACCACAGATTGAAAACGAAAAAGGAATAGATCTTTTGATATGCAAGGGATGACAGCTATCAAAATGAAGATACTGTTGTAAATTGGTAGGCTTAATGTGTACAGACGTAAGAAAAGAGGCATTACATAAAGAAATGTCAATATCTAGGAACGTAGCAGATTGGGAGAGACAGAAGAAGTGAACTTAACTGAAAATTTATATTCTCGCCAACGTTCTAAATGTGAAATCTGTGTGTTTATCATTCCTTGTCATTCATTCCATAGCCCTAATTTATCCAGGGAATTTAACATTTCTTCATTTGCTACTTGTTCCTCTAAGAACGTCGTATATGTGCTATCTTGTAAGCTTTGCAAAGCATTTTATACTGGTTTAACTTCTACTGTTTCTATTTCAATGCTTCCTTTAAAGTTGGTCTCTGGTTTTTCATTCAGTGCGCTCTAGCAACATATTTCAATGTACAATTATTTTATTTAATTTACTTAAAGATGCCTTTAATTTGACATGCCGTAAATCTACAACACAATCTTCCTTTCGAAGGAAGCCATTCTTCGGATTTTTACGCAAAAAAAAAAAAAAGAACAGGTTTGAACCCGCGACCTTGTGTCTACGAAGTAAGTAAGGTCTGGATTTACCATACAATTGGCTGAGCACTAAACCATGGGGCCAGTCACAATATTCCAGATATTTATAAAATAATTAATTCTATAACAGTTTCAGCATTCTTGCTATGCTTTCTTATTTATTTGTCACAGGTACACGAATTTAAGCATTTGAGCACTATAGGGCACGTGACTTAGACAGTAACATCTGAATGACAGGGCATAGGATCTAAATAATATCAAATGTCATTGTTAGCGTTTTCTCCAGAAACAAATGTTAAATTTCTTAAACCTAATTTCGTGTTCAATGTTGGTTTTGGCCATTCGGTCACAACAAGATCTGAATAATTTAACGTGGCAACACTTCTGGCTTGTTTATTTAGCCAGAGGCATTTCCACTTTAAATTAAATGATAGTGTTTCCTTGGCCTCCCGCAATGCGGTGGTACTGAGTTATGTAACGGCGACTTTCTTACTGCGGATGTATATATCACAGCGACAAAACCTTGCTCCGAGAGCGAGCCGCTCATCTTTAGCACCATGGGGCAAATTGAATTGCTACCAACCACACACAAGTCTTGATTACACAAGGATAATGACGCTCCTCTCAAATACTGTCTCTGTGTGACAATTTGTACAGCTGACGTAGAGAGATTCCATGATGCCAACTATCTTTCACTATTTTTATGCTAAACTCTTTCCAATTAGTCTAATTTATTTAAATGGTTCTACCATCTTTCCGATATTTCATAATTTAGAAATCTTTTCGCAATAAACTGCTTTAGCAGTGCAACTTCAAAATCAAACACCGTTTCATAAAATGTTTCTGTTCATATATCTTTTAATTAAATTAAAAAACAATTACATTGGTAACAACTTTCGCGTGCGGATAAATCTGATTAAATTAATCATGTTTAAAATGCTATAAAGAATTAAAACGTGGTAAACATCTGTAAGCAATATCTACTACACACGTAAAAACACTCTCTCATATGACAGTGTATGCAGTTACTGGGATAAAGTATTATTTATCTTAGTAAACAAAATTGGATTTGTTGCCTTTTCTTTCTAAATGACCAAAGATCCTAAAAAAAAACCTCTAAAAACGCACAGTATTAGTGATTATCTTATATCTGAGTATGAAACCAATAAAGTATTTAGTCACAGCTAAAATTGCATGTAGCCTTTTGTGTCCTATATAACAAAAGAGCAACGTTAAGGAGGAAAAGTTAGTAACAAGCCGCTTTTATTAAAACTAGATCACTAATTTATCAGTTGAATAAACTCTACGCCAACTGCAGAACAAAGATCTGAAAGAGAATGCTTAAAAATTGAATTGTTCAGGAATTGAGAGCCAGAGCTATTAGTGGGTTCATATACGAGACATTCTAAAATCAATATATAAAGTAGATTAATGCATAATCTATTAATAAGTATTTAACATACACTTGTGTATTGGCATTTATTATAATTAAGTCGGTCCTGTTGGTCTAATAGTAACTATACTTGCCTCGCGGGTTCAATCCCGGCCAGGGTCGATGGATTTTTTTAAGGCGATATTGTGTAAAAGAGCGTCCACATAAAAACCAAATCAACAATGCCGTTCTTAAAAAGGATAAACCCGATTGCGACAGTAGCTCGCCCGATCTTCAGAGAGTACGAGTGGTTGATAAACACGTCTTGTTATGCAAAACAAATTTGTAGCAGTTTCACGACGAATACCCGGTTTCATAACTACCACAATACAACACACAGAACAGCTTTGAGAGTACTGGAAAACAGAACAGTGTTCTAGCATTCAGTCTGTGTAATATTTAAGATTTTTAAAGAAGTTATTGTCAAAAGATGGTCAGTGGCCTATCGGTCAGCGTTACTGACTGCTTTCAGGGAGGTGTCGAATGCAATCCCCTGTCAGCCTAGAAACTTTCTAAATTATGGAGTTTTGGAATGACATCCCCCCCGCCTCTTGTATTAGCCTGTGAAAGTGTGAATGGTGTTTAACGCCCGTTTTTACTACTGAGGCATCACAGGTGGTGGACATTGGTGATATTTGAGATGAAAAGATATAATGGGAAAGGATTTTTTTCACGTAAGGAAACGTTCCAGGCCTAAGTTTAGAGTACCTCCCCGGCATTTACCATTTATGAGCACTGAGGAAAACCTGGGGAAAAAAAAAAAACTCAGCCCGGGAGGGCGGTCCTGCCCGGATTCGAACCCCAAACCTCCCGCTAATGAGTCCGCGCCTTAACGACCTAGGTATTAGACTGTCGTACCAAAAGGAGTAGCAATATTTATTCCATAGAAGAGCTTCTGGTACTTTTAAACACATATTAAGTTGTTAAGAGAATTATTGTTAATATTACTACAATAATTCAAAAAGTATAAGAGTGTTTTAAGCTGATACTTGTGTAAATCATTTGATCATTGTATTAACGTTTGCAATCTCTTTATATTAACCCTATTGGATGATGTTCACTTCTACTCTATCACTAATCCACGATATATTGCAAACTACATACTAAAGATCACTGAAATTTGTCCTATGCACTTTAGATTGTTTATTTATTTAAACTGGTAATGTAATGTAATGTTAGGACCACTGGGTCTTCTCTTCGTCGATACCAGTACACTTACAATACACGTTACACACAAAATAATACAATAATGTTGATAAAAATTTAAATGAAACGTTTTATAAGTAAATCCATTGCAAAATAAATTTAAATACCTTAGTCCTAATAAAAATATTGACGTTTACAATTAGCAAAATAAAGGCGCAATATTCACTTTAAACACAAACTGTAGAATTAAAATTAAGCTACAATCAGATTTATTTTTTTGGAATTAACAGTAATTTGTTGATTTAATTTAATTTTAAAACTGTGACAATCCCTGATATTAGAATGTAAAGAATTCCAAAGACGAGGAAGAGAAACGTGAAAGGGGACGAGTGTGAACCAATGGTATCGATAATAAAGACAAGTGTTGTAATCTGGTTTCGAGGCTATGGAGTGAAGATAGTTTATGAAAACGACCAGGTTGGGATGCAGGTGCGAAGTGACTGATAGAGTGGAAAGTTCTTCATTCCTCAAGAGGAAGTCAGAATAATTGTTCGAGATATTTAGCATTCAGTTCACATCGACGACTGTTGCAAAAATGATGAAAGCGTCAGCACTGATATCAGTAAACAAAAAGTCGCAGTAATAGATTTGCCACTTAGGGTCTTTATTGCTGCATTTGTGGCACTACTATCTTCCAATGGCACACATTTCGAAGTTACATATAACCGATCTCGTTGTATGCATAAAACTCAAAACGAAATAAAAAAACCAACAGTGTATTTCAATAAAAATGTGTAATAAATCTTCTGAATATTATGCATAGATTTAACGAGAAAGAAATAACAAAAAAATTAAAAATATTTCAAACGATCTCACTATACCAGATAGGTTACAATCACATTTACGCATAACGCAGAGCAATATTTTAAATTCACAGATTAAAAAAAAAATTGCGATTCATTTCTCATATGGCATAATTAGAACTATATTAAGTGCTTAACATTTTTAAATGTAGAAATATCAAAAGGCATTCATCATGATGCAAGCAGTTGTTTATATCATGAAAATTCATTCTATTCTTTTTGTTGAACTTCGCAAACTTTTTTTTTCCTTGTGAAAACTATTTCTTTTTCATCCTTATACAATATTATAATTTTTATATTTGGGAGGTAAAGAAAAAGTAAATATTTTCCCAAGAGAGAATTTTTGGTTCGGTCAATAAAATATCATTTGCAGTATTTAGATCTCCTCATTCGGTGTGCTGAAGACGTCCATAAAGATGTTCATAAATCTGGCTACAATTCACCAGTATTACTGGTCAAAACAGAGAATTGGTATAGCAAATTTGTTAGCTGTAGCATTGGTAGATGCACGCAAGAAAACTATCTCACGGATTTTCATATTCATTTCAAAATTTCCAGAATATTTTAGAGTCCATAACATTGTTTTTCAACAAAGAACTTACACATTATGTGGGTTATAGCACTTAATGTCATCTCTCTCCTCTCTCTCTCTCTTTCTTACTCACACACACACTGGAAAATCTTATAAAATGTTATCATCTATGAGTATAAAATACAGACGTCAAATTGTTTTCCTTCAGAAAAGCATTTACCAGGTGTTCTGTAACTCCATACGCTAGATGAGGAAATTCCTATCAAGCTTAAAATTATGCCATGTAATGTGGTGACGATGATTTTCATTTATTTGCCTCATTTGCCGGAAATGTGAATCTTCCGATATGTACGATTGCGCGGCTTTTTGGGGGAATATTGAAATGCGTAGCGCCATAAGGATACCCCGCTTGATCTAATGCTTAACGTTGGTGACCCAGGTTCTATTCCCGATACCTTATTAGGAAATTTTATAAGTTAACGAGTTCTGGAACGGGTCCTTCCAGCCTCGTGGGGACAATTGAGAAACTGCCTGATGGAGAGATGGCGTTCTTCAATCTCAAAGCTGGTGATAGACGACTGCCCTCAATCAATATTGCCTTCTATCAATGAAAATGGAGACAGAGGTCACCGCGGTAAAAAGTGTAACAGGTAGAAATAACTTCTTTAGATGGTGTTACTACGGAGATTATTTGAAGAGAGATTTATCGATATCCAACTTACAAGTGTAATTCGATTCAAATGTCGGTAAATAACTTTCGTGAAAGGAGAAGTATTCTTGATAAGAAAGCATACACAACCCCACACAGTACTCACAGGAGAAACGTTAGATGACATTGAACATGCTTTGGAACCTTCCCTTAAAAATCACTTCGTCGTCTTTCACAGCAAATGGAAATTCTATTCTTCTGTTCGAATGGCTACAAAAGCACTGAAGTTAAACTGTAAATTATTGTCGTGCAAGAACTATACCAGATTATCCTGCAACCAGGAGTAGATTTTGTGAATGAATTTTCAATAGTGTGCACGAGGGAGAAAATGTCCCTAATCTAATTTTCTTTAGGGACGAATCTTGGTTCCACCAAAGTGGGTTTGTTAATTCACAAAACAATCAAAACTGGAGTTCAGAAAAACATAACTACTTCACGGGGATTCCCTGTCGATCCTGATAGTGTAACCATACTTGCCTTCTAAACCCAAGATCGCGGGTTCAAACCCGGTCAGGATCGATGGATTTTTTCAGGCATAAAAATCCTAAGCATGGCTTACTTCGGAAGGAAAGTAAAGTCATGCGTCCCTTGTCGTATATTTACAGCACGATAAAGAACCTCAAGCCTGAAAGAAGAGGCTTCTGAGCAAAATTTGTCGGTCGTTTCACGCCCTGAATAGAGTGGGACGCTGATGACCTGATATGTTAAAGAGCGTCCGTAAATAAACAAAATCAAACAAACAAACGGTGAGTCCCTGCATGATCAAAATATAGACCGTCATTAGCGACGAAAAAAATAATAGGTACGGTTTTTTTTTAAGAAACAATTAATAGTGATAGGTATGAGCAGAATATTTTGTTTTTTTTTCACCCTTTTTCCGCGAATTAACTGTGAGGGAACGTAGGTACGCGACTTTCCAAGAGGACTGTGCAACGGCACACACAGCCTATGTCTCCTTGTACAAATTGCGGCAGCGGTGAGATCAGCGGTGACACCGATCTTGAAAAATGGCAACACGGTTCTGAATAGCCCACCAAGAATGGATAACAAGGTGCTACCGTTTGCCCCTGACAAAAGATAATCTCGATGACCTAATGCTCCTCCAGCTCAAATTAAGTAATATCTGTTGACAGTACGCACTCCCATTATGACCGCTTTGGACGAAACGTTAGAACTATAGTAGAGGAAAGTCCGTCTACAAATGACAAGAAATCGCCGTAATCGTTCCTTAAATCTACGTTCACAGTTTTAAAATCCTGTTGCATCAAAGGGACCCAGTTAAGGAGAGAGAAGAACTTTTCAACAGTCATACAGGCGTTGTCGCATTTTTCATACTCAACAGAGACGCTTTCAATGACTTGCACAAACGTGTTGCCACTGTGAGATTGCTGTAAATTGTGAGGGAAGCCCACGTAAGAACCCACAGGATGTTTACCTATTTCCTGATCCACTATATTGGTAAAGGATTCGAATCCCATCATCTTGGCCAGAGATGACGACAACGTGTATGAGATTAATCGTCGATTCCTCTTTAGGAGGATTTCTTGTACCAGGCTTTTGGTTTGTCATCGTTTCTGTTGGTGCCTGCTTAGGAGGATTTCTAGACTTGGAATTTTGCGTTTGGCTAGTAATTTATTACATTTTAATTTCTGTTTCTGCTATACATCTACGGTTTCTAGAGGTCGAAACATTTTCTACGTAATCTACAAATTTACCCTCGGGAACATGAATGGGCGGTGTGGCTTTGGCGCTAATGCAGGTAGTGTTTTTGCTCTCGTTATAAAAGAAAAAAATCTTCGACTTGCAAATCTTCGCATATGAAGAGTTGACGGAGTATACCAAATTTTTAGAATTGTGGATGATATCATGTGGCAATTGTAAGTTAAATTTGGAATGTGTCACTGGAGTAGGCATATTATGCATGGTTCCAATGATTTAATTTTCGTAATTTGCAATGATATAGAATTTCACAGGTACCTAACCTTTTGCAGTGCTACTTCCCATTCTCCATGTAACATTATTCTCTCGTGCAAGATGTTTGAAAATTTAGAAGTTTATTCTTGGTGAAATGATTCATGGATGCATTAATAACGAGCTTGGGGGAAAATGGCTTTCTTTTATTAATATAGAATCAATAGTTGAAGCAAGGATCCACGAATTAAACTTGTTTTGAAAAACACTCCACTAAACCAAAATTGCTTATTGCGACCACGACCTCTAGTGTCGAATATTTCGTCTATTTTGAATGATTTAGAGAGCAAACTATTGCATCTCTTCGGAATAAAAGATATCATTTATGGCTTTGTCGTCCCAATTCTTTAATTAATACACATCAGGGGTACCGTGTACTGCCTTGTCAATTTGAAACTTTTCGTTCTACCAGTTTTGCTCATAATCCTTAATAAATTTAATTTTCTTTTGAGATATGCGCACGTGATCTTCTACATTAAATTTCAGTTTCCGTGCGTTGTTCGCGTGATAATTTGCCATAAATCTTTTCTTACACCTGCAAAATGTTGCCGTCATTAACAGCCTTAGGAGCCATCTTTATGGAACAGTAAAATGAAAAATGTAGGATTGTAAAAGTGCAGAAAGAACCTCTGCGTATCTATAGATGTTTTTATGCGTGAATATTTCCACATTTGTGTCTTTAAGATTCTATTGTAAGGTTTTACAACCTTGGCTTAGATATTACTTTTTGTAGTGTAATACTTTACGCCATATTTGGCTAGAAACGCTTTAAAAGTTTTGTTGGTGAACTCGGTTCCTTTATCAGTTTGCAGCATCTTGAGAAACCGATGATAAAATATATTTTTATAGCTGGTGTATTTTCCGCCCCTACTTTTGATTTTAACGGTATAGTCTTAGTATATTTCGAAAAAACATCAATTCCAATCAAGATATAAACGTAAGGCTTGTGGTGCTTTTTAACATTGTTTATCACATATAATTCGCATTACCAATGGTCGTCCATATAGTCACGTGATAGTCTCTGGTGGGAAATTGTTTCCTTATCGGCTTGTAAAGTGTATAACTATCCTGGGTTGGAGGAAAGGATTCGATCTTATATTTTGGTACGCTCGTGGCCTTACAAAGTTTGCTGATGTATCAAAACCCATTTTAAATATATTTTCTTAACGCGTTCCATTCCATCATAGTTTAATTGTACAACGGTTCCCACAAGTACCTGCGAAGGTATTAGGAAGAACTGGTCTTCTTTTTACCGGCAAGTGACTTTTATTTACTTATGTTTTTACTGGCTTCGGTTCTTCCTTTATCTCAACGTGATTCATATCATTATTAGCATCATATGTTTCGATTAAAGTTATGGTTTTCTCATATGAGACAGAAATGTAGATAGTTTTCCAATTTATATTTTATCATCCGTCATTTTTCGGGAGCTGCCAAATGTGAAAGTTGCACTTTATTCATATTACTGATTAATTGATTTGTCTACGAGATTACGCTTTCGACAGTTTTTGGCTGTGAAGCTAGGAATAATTTGCTTCCATACTTCATTTTAGTCAATTTTGATCGAGTGCACTACCCAGTGAAGTCTGTTGGAAGTAGAAACGTATGTAAGAAGCCGCCTTTTTGTACAAGAAACTTTTCTTTCTCTTCAAGAAAAGTTGTTTATTGATTAACTTCTCCAGAAAGTTTAGGACTTCTTTAAGCGCTTAAAATATTTTATAGGAAAATTGAATTACCGTCTGCACCGTTCAGTACACACTAGGAAACGACCTTTGTTACCTCTGGGATAGCGACTTTTAACAATTTCTCGCAAAGAGGATTTGTCAATTTTGTGTGTTCCCTTGCTATCAGTGGAATGCTCAGTTTAGCAGTGTTCATTCAGCTTGTGTCTGTACAAAAATGACGCAAATGACGCTGCTCTCAGGTAAAAATGTTGCATATTCGGAATCAGGAACGCAAATCTTCAAAATGTGATCAACAAAAGCGATACCCGTAATAATTGGATATAAAATAGGAATGCATTTCTCCCGGGAGGACGCCAATACCTGTATTGTACACCCTTGTGTACTGCGTGCAATCCATCACTTTTTCTGTAGGCCTTTTCAAACGCCTCTAACAGAAACCTGGAGTTCTTTGGATCAATCTGTTGGCAGAACCTATAAATTTGCATTTTATATCTATTTTTTATTACGACAATGTAATTTGTACTTAAAGATATAGTTGGACAATTCTTTCATTGTGTAATTACATTTTGTAGTATATAATTATTCCGAAACGTTTGTAACGTGAATCTCTAATGAAAAATTGATACGTTTTAACCATTGCTTCGTACTTTAAATCTAAAATAAGTAAACCCAGTTCGTTAACAGCCTCCAAATCTGGCATGCCTGCATGGGCCACGAAAAACGGACTTGGATTAGAAGAATATTCCGATGGATGACACCACTACATTTTTCTTAGGGTTTTGTCAAATATTTCCTGCATTACTAATTAACTTTTCACAAATGATGATTATTCACAACGCGAAGCAACCTGCAATTAACATATTGCACCGAAAATTAAATTTATTCAAGTTTTGATTTTTGACATTGTGATGAAGTAATATCTAAACTCATCTTCTCTGATACCCATACGGGTAGGAATCAAAGTTACGACACTGTGCGCGCTCAATGACAACTTTTTTTATAGATTTTCACAGAAGACTCCGTAATCACTGTACCCAAGAATTTTCTGGAAATCTAATTGTCTTCTATTACCACCGACATTGTATTATCCATCAAAACGATGTCTCTGATGAGCTCGAATTTACATTTCACACACTTCCTGAATTAAACGTGATGCCTTTAATTCTGCAGATACAGTGCGTCATCTCCCCGCACATAACGTCCATGGTGTAACTTTTTGGGCCGGTGGGTGTATACCTGAAAATATAAGCATCCTTTTTATACTTCTCTATCCCATCTGTCATGCAGCCCCAAAATGGCTCCGTGGAGGCATTAATTCCTCCGGTCTGTACATAACAATAACAAAATGTCTGTTGAAATAACACTCGCGTTCACCCAATCTCCTAAGATAGGACCATAGCCCAATTTTTGAATGGGTCGTTGTATAAGCTGCTATAATGGTGTTATTAGCGGAATTAAATTTAGACCTTTTTTCGCAATACCTCCATACCACATGCATCAACTCCGCTGTTGTAAGTAGGTAAGACCTGGGTCATTAAGAAGGTCTATGAACCTCGAATAATCTTTAACAACGAGCTAACCAGTGGATATGTTATCTCGTTGGGCACATTTTTCGCAAAAGGAGTTTAATATGAGTTTTGCCATCTCACGCTTGCCAGGAATGCTTTAAGTGGCACCTTTATCGAGTACAAACCTTTCTAAAATACTCATGATATGCTCATTTTTCTTGGTAGGAGTGTTGTAGTCTTTGGGCCAACCGCAGGCTTCGGTTTTAATTTTCAGAAATTGGTTAACATAGCCCTGAAAAATACGCTTTTCACCCATGAAGGGATCATAAGGTATCTGTCAGACTCCCATATTTTATACAAATAAATTTCTCCATATTCCTCCTCTAGTGCTACTTTAACCTCGTCCACTACTCATGTGCCTGTCATACATTTTTCATCCTCTGTATGTGCGCACTCTATCTGATTCTGCATTTCTACGTATGTGGGACAGCAAAAACACCATTTGCCGTTGACGCGCAATGGTAGGACGAAATTATACAGTCTATCTGCGGAAGAATTTTGCATTTAACACCACTCCCCTCTACATCATCCAAATTTGGAAAATTACTAACATGGCTTTTTTAAGATATTCCATGGGGCAAGCTTTGATTTTATTGACAAACGAGTACAAACTGCATACAAGGTAGTAAAAAATTTTCGTGTCTCCAGAAGCCTCGCAGTAGGTTTTCGTACAATTTGTACGCCACCAAATAAGGCATCTCATGGATTGAGAGGTTCGGTTAAGGAAAACTTTTGACAAACTCTACCAAAGCCCGTCAGCCTTAATCATAGCATTAAACTCCCACATCTCGGTCACGTGGTATACAGCATCTCTCATCAGCTTGATACCTTTACGGATTTTTTTTTATTTATTTATGGGCGCTCTTTAACATCTCATGTAATCAGGGGCCCATTCAAATCGGGACGTGAAGCGGTCTACATATTTTACTCAAAGGCTTTTTATTAGGCTTGAGGTCTTTATCGTGCCGTAAATGTACGACACAGGACACGCGGTCTTACTTCAGTTCCGAATGAAGACATAGGATTTTTACGCTCGAAAATATTCAGCTGTTCTGGCCGCGATCAAACCCGTATCTTGGGTTTAGGAGGTAAGTATGGTTACCACTACACCACCAAGATCGACTCCTTTACGTTGTCGGCATATCAGGGGACCATATTTTCATTACCCGTGTTGTACAGTATAGAATTCCTATTTGGGTAACATCCTGTGCAGCCGTGGTAGAAACATCTGTGAAATAAGTAGAAACTCCGTGAAATAAAGACGCATTTGTTTTCTTTGTACCCTCAAACTTTATGACCTAAAAGTTTAATTTCCCGGCACCAATAAGCATGTTGTATGATAAGCATATTATTGCCCCTCCAACCGAGATAGCCAGTTGCATGCTATCCAGGATTGCTTATCAGCTAAGCGACACCCATCTTCTGGAATTAACGGGAATTTTATTTCTAGGCTTGAATCGCTTCCTGTACAGGTTCATACATGCCTGTGCAATGGTGACGCATACTCTAAATGAGCCAATATCGTATTCGTGAATGAATTGTTTCCCAATATTTACAAACCCCCTGACTCAAGAGAAATACGTCTGTTTTGCAGTAAGCTACCATTGCTTTTCTCCTGTGGAAGATGTAATTTGAGGACATCATCTTATTATGCCACTGTCGAAAGTCTTGCGGGTAGCTACACTCATGCCATCAGGATCGTAATATTTCTGCCCCGGTATAGGACCAACATACTTTTCGTTTTCCTTGGTATTGAACAGGTAAGGAAAATATCCTTTGCATTTGCGGAGTTGAAATGACTTTGAAAAACGTGACGGTGGCACAGCTATGAAATTCAGTGAGTCTAGAAATATCACACTGTTATACTTCATTCCTTAAATTTTTCCTTCATTCATGATCATCTCCGATGTCTAATTTAGACTGCCCACCATGTGCTGTAGCAAGAATCGACTTTTATAGAACTTCAAGTTCTGCACAATGACGATACTTTCACGGAATTCGAACCCAGGTAATGTGATCAACCAGTCGTTGTCAAAGTTTAGCACCATACTGAGTGAAATAAGTGTTCTTGAGAGGTAGAGATCTTTCTGTGGTCAACGCTTTCAGCGTTCAGTAGTAAGAGGAAGGCATCCGGGAAGCCAGCAGGAATTATTTTATAGTTTTACTGCTTATTTCGTAAAAATATTACAAATTAACGCACGTCGCAAATGCAACGTAACAAAAAAGTAGTATCCCTAATTAGGGTTATTTTATTCCGCACAATATACCAAAGTTTTATAGTTTTTGGATTTTGTCTACGTTTTTGCATTTTTGTCAACGTCTTTCGCATTTTAACCAATTTTTGTATAATTATATTTAATAACAAGAACGCTCATCTCCACACCCCCGAAAGATCAACATTAATATAAACCCCGAAAGTCGACCGCTAAAAAGCTTTTAAAACAGGAATTCCAAAACTTTCGCCACAGTAAATACACCATTTTGGTCAGGAGCATGAAAATACTCACCCTACGCATCCTCACACCCATAAAAAATAATGTCCCTTCTCTGGCTGATCTTTGTCACAGAAATGCACACCACTGAAAGGACAGGTACATGTCCTAATGCAATACCCATGTTGGTAATACAACCCCATGTTGCCGGACTACTTACCCCTGAATGTTGGTAATGTAGCAAGCTGCAACGAGGAGTGTCGGAAAGGGGCATACACTACTATCGTCATACACTTTCCAAATTCTTGCATTTATGACAGAATAGAAAGAGCTTATTTGGGCACAGATCAATAATTGTGCCAAAGAAAGACGAAATGCTTTTAAAGGTGATTTTGTTGAACAGCTTACTCTTAAAGACATTGTGTAGAATATCTGAAATACGCACCTTTTGACAGCAAAAGTTCGAGAGATAATGTTATTGAATTAATAATTAATATTTGTGGGAGTGAAAGATAATCTACAAAGATGATAAGGGTGGCGATAAGGAAGGAGAAAGTTTATAGCAATAGTTGTTCGTAATTTTTATCATTATATACATTATATTACAGTGTAATTATTTTTATGAAATTACTGTAGCTTCATTATTAGTAAGGCTGGCGCTTTTTAATAAAGTGGAAGACTTCCAGAAGCTCTGTCAGGACAATGTGAGATAAAACTGCTTTAACCAACTTATCCATTTGTCATCCTACACAAGATCTTTAATTAGCATAACCTTATTCTTTTTAAGTCAATTAAGAAATGTTAAATTACTTTTTTCAAACTCAATGCTGAATTTGGCAACGAAGAATTTAGTGAAGAATTCTGAAAAATACTGCTTTTTTATTTTAGGTATGAGTATGTGTGTATTAAGATTGAGAGAAAGAGGGGGAGAGGGAGGGAATCCAAATAAAACACCGTATGCAAGACTTACAAGTGCATTTATTTCACCTATACCTCAAATAGTTCCTAAGTTTCCTATAATAGCTAAATTAACAATACGTTAGAAAGACTTGTAAATTGCAATAAATAAATTATAGCATTATAACTATATTAATATTGAAAATAGAGCAGGACTAAGTGTACAGGTCGCTGGGTTCTTTGCAATCTGAAGCGAACCTTTCAAATTTAGAAAATACTTTTTTTAATGTTGAAAGCTCTATTTTTTTTTTATTTTCAGGGGTTTATTTTCAAGATCTAAATCCATATAATTATCAGATCAAAGCAAAAAAAAAAAAAAAAAAAAAAAAGAATAACATAAAAACGAAAAAAAATAAATAAATAAAAAAAATAATAAAATAAAATCTAAACTGAAAATAGTGCGCAGTTAGTAATAATTATTTTGTTGTATTTAACAAGTTTCCAGAAAAATAACCATTAACTCGCTTGATTCCAAGTTAAAAGAGTCTAAATATTAATCTAAATGATTACTTTTCATCTAAAAGTATAAACCAACTGCTGTTAATATATCAGAACAGTACTTTCACAGCTTAAACTTAGACTTAACATGTCCAGAAAAGAAAGCGTGTAATAAAAAACAGAGTTAAGATTATAAATATCCAATAGGATGTATAAATCATCTTGTACATAATGCTTTTGCTAACACGTTGAGGTAACTTTTTTCTTGTGCACTCGTGTTATTACATACACTTAATTTTCAATAAATGTAACATTTATTTTACTATCCTCGTCATTTTGGAACTTTTACACATAAATTTAAGGTCTTAATACTAAATGGATCGTCCTTTCTTAAAAGAATTTATTGGTTTCTTGGCTTCCTATGGTAAATATGCGCCGCAGACAGTTTTACTTAGTGAGAAAATTCATAAATTACTTTACCTAAAGAATTTCCTCATAGAACTTGAATTAGCGTGCTATGCATAGCTAGAAGAAGTATGTGCTATTCTTGAAAGCAAGATCCGCCAGTACTGCCATTGTTCTCAAGTCACAATGAAACTCCGATTTTCTACACTACCTTTTGCTGCATGAAGGAAGAAATGACGCATTAAACATCCTAAGCACTTCAATCACTATTCATATGCCTGAAAGGAATGTTTGCGAAGTTTCTGCTATCACAGAGTCAAAGGAGTTCGCTGGTATTTCCTCTCTCGTCTCTCTAACTTTATTTTATGCAGCATTTAACAAACCGCTGGAATATCTTTAGTCATTTTTAACTCTAGGGAATTAATATTCTCAATGCTACATGATATTTCTTAAACAGCTATAGACATTCACAAGTTTTTCGGTGAATAAAATCGAACAAGTTAATAATCATTCACCTTATTCGAGAACACAGTGTCCTTTCAACATCCCAGATAAAGATGACCATGGTAATATTATAAATCGAAACTTAAGAGTACGGATCTGTTTTCTAGGAAATTAAATTAGCTATATTTTATCATATATCATCCACCGTCAAGTGCATAAATAAGGTTTTAAGGTGCATATTAAAATGCTGATCACATATCGATGCAGTGAACAGCATGCCATTCGTTTCATGCACAAGAACATAAACGCAAGTGTGCTGAAATTAAAAAAATGTGGAGTTACATGCAATTTGGAACAACAGTTGCATTAATTCAAACACTCTTGATTCTTACTTGATGCACATATAAAACTTACTTTATACAAGAAGAATGTATGAACTCCTTTAAATTATATTTAAAAATAATTTGGCAGCATTTGCAATGTACCTCACGAATGAGTTAAGTTGCAGCTGTGTAAGGTGCACACGCACTTCCACAACAGTCCATACTGACATAAAATGAATGACCACTGCACATTTTTACATTGTACATACCACCAAGATTGGCCGAAGTCTTTAAGGCGCGGAATCGTAAACGGAAATTTAGGGGTCGATTCCCACCAGGACCATCTTCCCTAACTAAAGCTTTCTTCAGGATTTCCTCGGTTCTCAGAGATAGCAAGAACCGGGGAAGTATCCTAAACTTAGGCCTGGAACGCTCCCCTCCTTAAAAAGAAAATCTTTTCCCAGTTTATTATTTCATTTCTTGTTCCATCAGAGTCCATCGTCTGTGATGCCTCAGTAGTTAAAACTGGCGCTAAACACTATTAAAATATATATTGTATATAGGCAAATTCGGCGAAAACAAGTGTACTATTATCTACTATTACCATCCCAACTATATCGTAACATTAAAGTTTAAATTGGTAGCTTATCACAATATGTTTATCCTTTCCTTTTATTCTTTACTTATATATAACTGTGACATATGCTTGTCTGAGAAGTTGTGCTGTTGTCATATTTGGTGTCGTCTTGTGTACTTTAATGTTACGTGTGTACTGTTTATTCTGACGAAGCTTTCTGTGACATATAAGAATATATCATTTAGGTAAACAGCAAGTAACAAGTAACATCTGGTAAGTCGAGTTTGAGGTTGTCTAAGATATGTTTCGCTGATCGCGTTACCTTTAATTGACGACTATTTAGCTAGGTAAGAAACTAGAGACTAGCATGATACACGTCTTAAAACTTCAAGGTGCGTGAGAGACAAGAGAAGAGCGCAGGTCAAGTAGTAATATTCTCATCAGACTCGTTTGATGATTGCGTGGCAGCGTGTATAAGCGTGAAGCCCGGCACAGCGCTGTATTTCAAAACATAACTTATACTTTGTCAGGTTTAATCTCGTGCACGCGCCTGTCCATTTTCACTGCTCATTCGCGTTCTCTGAAGCGGGGTGAGCACCCATCCGAGTCAGCGGAGGCGTCTGAAGCTGCAAGATAAGCGGATTTCTGTACCTTGACGGTCACATCGGCTTCCTGCAGTAGGGGGAAGCTTTCCAACTGAATATCAGTGTCTGATTTAAAAAGTACAGTCTAGGACATCTTAACAGATCAGCATTCAACCCACTGTAGATACTTATTGCTGTTATTATTATTATTATTATTATTATTATTATTATTATTATTGTTATTATTATTATAAGTACTATTATGCAGTCTAGTCAATAGTTCCCAAACTGTGGGTCGAAACCCCTGGGGGGGGGTCGATGAATTCTATCTGGGAGGCCGAGATGGACACAAAGAAAGTACTTTAAGAATTTATTCATTTTCACGTTCGTTTTCATTAAGAATGTTTAACTATCTATAGTATTATGATTATTTCTCCAGTTATACATCTGCATGCAACAAGTTTGAGAACCGCTGGTATAAGGTATTCGCAAATATACATTTTAACTACTTTTAAACTTCAAACTGTTCCCTTGACATTGATAGCAAACAAATTATAACATAGGCATACAGGAGCTACTGTGAGCATTCATTTGTTTGTTGTTGATTTGATTTATTTACGGACGCTCTTTAACAGCTCAGGTCATCAGCGTTCCATTCAATTGAGGGCGTGAAACGGCCGACAAATTTTGCTCACAGGCCTCTTCTCTCAGGCTTGAGGTTCTTTTGCGTGCCATAAATGCACGATACGGGACCCACAGTTTTACTTCCTTTCCGAAGGAAGCCAAACTTAGAATATTTACGATCCTGGCCGAGTTCGAACCCGCGATCTTGGATTTAGGAGGCAAATATGGTTACCACTACACCACCACGACTGACATTCAGTTGTTCACTTAAGACATAATGTAATTAGGAATGTTGCACAGTTAGGTAGAGTTAAACAAACGATATTATGAATATATTTTATTCTACACAAGACCTTGTGGATGGTGACTTTTGAAAACATCTATATTTAGCGAAGCCAACTGCATTTAAATATAAACAATGAATCAGCAGAAACACGCTGCCAGTGTAGCAGATATCTCCAGGTTCCCAAACCGTCCACCCTCCAGAAAGTGAACTTCTTTTCTTAGAACCAGCGGATACTTTCTGACCTTTAGTGTGTGCACCAAGTTCATACCTTCATCTTATATTCCATTAATAGCTTAAGAAACTCGTCGGGTGGCTAATGATAATTTGTAATTGAAATACCACTACAGAAGAAGCTGCACATAGGATAACGGTTATAAACAACGCTTCATTCCATAAATCTATGTTGCAGGGCAGTTTATTACTTAATTTATCATTTTTAAAAATAGGAAAACTAAAATTATTACAAAGCAATTACAACCACAATAATTAAATGAACAATTAAATTAATCTAAAATATTGTTCAAATGCCACCAAAGTAACTGATGAAAATTAATAACCTTGTAATATTCGGTATCCTGATATATTATGAAAATGCTTAAATATGTAAATAATTCCCAATCATATAAAGATTTTTATGTGCCTAGTTGATTTCAGTATGTCATTTATAAGATGAATTGTAGATAAGTAGTTATGATGCACACCAGGCCGAACCAAATCCGAGCCATACTATTCCTGCAAAGCACAGCAGCGAAGGTTCGCAGTATGTTATTGATCGATGGTGTTTTGTTATAACTGTCCCGCACTTAGACGAAGGGATGCGAGTTACAAACCTATAGTATGACTAAATAACCTCATTCTACAATGGTTTGCGCTTTAACCAGTTACGACTTAAATTGCTGATACCATCTCTTCTTTGTTTTCCCTGGATTTCTTTTCCCTTCTCGGTTATAATGCAATGCTAAATTGGACATTCTATCTAAATGTGCTTTCCATTTTAAAATATTTTTATTCAACTGTTTAATTCTTAAACTTTTAACTTCTTACACATTATATACGATAGAGAGAGTTTAGATAAGGACACATGTGAGGAAATTAATTTTACTAACAGTATTCTCACACAGATCACTGCATAAATAATTGAATACATACCGAGAACATTTACTAATAATGTTTTAATTAAATCAGACATGTGTACACCATCGACATCCTAATAATTTTCTTTTTGAATAGTATTTAACGCCTGTTTTTACTACTGAGGCGTCACAGGCGATGGAAACAGATGATACATGAGATAATATATTGGTATAGGATTTCTTTTTAAGGAAGGAAACGTTCCAGGTCTAAGTTTTAGGGTACCTCCCCGGAATTTGCCATTAATGAGGACTGAGGAAAATCTGAAAAAACCTCAGTCAGGAAAGATGATCCTGGCGGGATTGGAAACCCAGACCTCCCGCTCACGATTCCGCGCCTGAACGACCTCGGCCACCCATGGCGGTAAAATCCATTCCAAAATATTTACTATTGACGATAAAGATAAAGTCAGCGGGTCTGTGGCGGTTAGTGATTATGATGGCATTAGCGTCTCCGGTAAATTAAAGTTCTTGTGCATATTTTGGTTGAAAAGGCTACGGCTAAATAATACATGTGATGCAGAATCTAATTCCCCTGAATAGTTCTGATCAAATGACCCTAAAATTCAAGGTCATACTTTTATTCTATAGGAAAACATAAAAACATTGAGAAGTGTTCCAAAGAATAACAATTAATACTGATATTAAAATAAGTAATATGGCTCAATCTTTATTATTATTATTATTATTATTATTATTATTATTATTATTATTATTATTATTATTATTATTATTATTTCGGGTTATGTTAGATTATTGGTGTGTGGTAAAATACTGCCAAAAATGAATATAGAAAAATGAACAAATCGAGATGGTATTTGTGTGAGGTGAAATTTTTTCTTGAATTACGACTTATTTTATATATAATTTTGCAGAACACCATTCATACCCTCTTATGATATTCTTCTCTCCTTCCCCTATTTGATTATCGAGTAATGGATATCGATGATAAAACTGCTGTAAAGCTCCGTAAACACAATGTACGCTTTTCAGAGAAGTTCATTAGCTTTATATATTAAAATAAGCTAAACTTACCAGCTCCTTAACCTAATTTTTCATATCAGACACACTATAATTAATAAAAGCTACTTTCTCAGCTATACATAAAGTAGGAATTTAGGAGAAAAGGAAATAATAGCAATGCATAAAAATGCATGACTGCCATTTAGAAATCACCAATAAACAATTAAAACTGAAAATCGATTTTCGATTTTAATAAACAAGATTTACCCACCTTAATTAATGCAATGTTCCACACAGTAACCTTTTACGTACTCCAATATCAAATACGGGTGTATATACACACACCCACCCACACACACACACACACGCACACACACACACACACATATACACACACATACGGGGGTAGGCCCATAAGTTTCCGACATCGCCGATAAGAATTATCGCTTTCACTAAAACCTTATCTTGTGTTATAACTTATCTGTTAAGTAAATATTTGCAGCTGTAACTTCCGCTCCGCTGTGTTCAGTTGTTCAGATAAAGTTGCTTAAAGAAGGATAAATGTAGAAGATTGTGACATGTTCAAAATGGAGTTTCAGGCTGTTATTAAGTTCTTCATTAAAGAAACACTTACTCCAAATGAAATAAACAACGATTAGACGGTGTATATGGGGAAACAACCGCATCATATTCTACCGTAAAAGAATGGGTCACTTTTTCGAATGGGCCAAAAAAGCATTGAAGATGAAGTGCGTGCAGGTCAGCCCTTGGAGGTGCTTACTCCTGAAAACATCGCTCTTGTGGATGGAGAAAATATGGAAGGCCAGCGGCTCACAGTTGCAGAAATAACAGCAGGATTTGGCTTTCTAAAACAACAATCCTTCGAATTATTAACGAACATTTAAACATGAAAAAGGTCAGTGCAAGATGAGTGCCTAGGCTTCTTTCCTCAGTCCAAAAGCAACAACCAGTTATCTGTTGTGATGCATTTTTGGAGCTCTGCCGTGGCTACGAGAGAGAAGTTCTGCAAACCATTGTTGCAGGAGATGAAACCATGGTCCTTTACTATGATCTCTTGTCCAAAAGAGAATCAATAGAGTGGCGTAAAGCTGGCAAAGCACCGCCTCTAATGGCCAAGGTCAGTCAACCAAGATGATCATGACCACAATCTTTTGGGACTGTGAAGGAATACTCTTCGTTAACTTCAAGGTCAGGAACACCACAGTAAATGGGGAGTACCATGCTGGCCTACTGCACAGACTGCGTGCTTCCATCAAAGAGAAAAGGCGCGGAAAGCTGAGTGGTGGTGTGCGCCTTCTTCACGACAACGCGCCTGTGCACACAGCTTTGCAAAGGAAGATGTGCAGAAATGTGGGTTCAAGGAAATCGACCGTCCACCCTACAGCCCAGATATAGCTCCTAGTGACTTTTCTATTCTCATAACTCAAGAAGGACCTAGGAGGAAGGAAATTTAAGAGTGACGAAGAACTGATGGATGCTGTTTATGCCCATTTTGCAGATAATACCGTTTGGGGGGGGGGGTGGGATTTAATGTTGATTCAAAGATAATGGGTAACTGTATTGAAAAGTGAAATATAGTTTTTGTCTTTATCATATCTAGAAAATCGTTAGCCGGAAACTTATGGACCTACGCTTGTACATAAAAGAAAAAAGTGCATTTTCGTTCCGGTAAAATTTTTAATTAACAAATTCGTAAATTTCACATTTACAGTTGACTGCTAAACATAATATCGCTGCAGTGATAAAGCGTCATCTAGTGGATTCGCTGAGAACTGTAACCAACTTGGAGCCCGATTTCAGGAACACGAACATCAAAGGTGCCGACACAAGCTGTGCCTACCGTATATGCCTTACTTACTTCTTACGGAAGTTATTACTCGTATGCATGAAAACCGACGTTTTGTAATCGCCGAGAATGTTGATTAAGGTGACCCCGGGAGGGACATGTGGCATACGAGGAGACTGTTATGGTTAGCATTAACAATTGGGTATTCGCGACATGCGATAAACTTGTTGGTGTCATGTGAAAGAATATGGGGGAATAGTCTGCGCGTGCGCATGGAAGAATAATCAAAAGACAGCCACCATCCTGCGGCTTCAATACTGGATTGCACTGGAAAAAGCGAATTACAGGGAATGCTGGGGCGACACGGAGCGTTGCACTAATATTAAGAGGTATTGTATGTGTTTTATCAAACTTAATAGTGTAACGTATATAATAAATGCAGGCAGAGTGAACACAACGGTTTCGGAACACTAAAAAAAAAGCCATGATACGCCTAAAATTAACTATGTAGTTTAAATGTTAATCACATTCCATTTTACTAATTATACAGCCAAGTGCAATTGAAAACGTTAACCTAACAATATAACACGCAAGTAAAATAATAATGATAACGGAAAAGCTTGTAATTTTAAGCACGAAAATTATTTATCATTAAAAACACATGTTTATCTCAGTTAGCGTTAACTTTTTTTTTCCCACTACATTCTCTGTCCTAGTGCTCTGTAACAACCTTCACAAATTCACCTTGCTGAGGAATTCTCTTAGTTTTCGCAGCTTCTACGTGATGAACGAACATCAGGTTTATCTTTCTCTTCCGAATTTACTTTTCTTATGAACTTAAATATTTTATCTTGCTATCCATATAGTCTTTCATCTGTACTTCATTGATCCCAATGATTTACCTTTAACTTTCGAGTGTATGTTGTAACTTGAAATCTTATTTTATTATATTTTTATTCTCGTCATAATTATTATTGATATAATTCAATAAATTTTAACCCTTTATTAGCTCCTGTAATTCTTCATTCCAAAATTCAGCTCCCTTTGACTTGTTCGTTTTCATTTTGATTGTAACGTTTGCCTTGTTTTATGTTACTTTTTAATGTTTCTCCACTCTTCAACACTTTCTTTTCCGAGCTTCTCTTCCTCAATATATGTCTACACAATTATCTCTCCTGTTATTTTAATTGTTTTTAAAGCCTGCTTTCATTAGATAGGCATCATGAAATGAAATGAAATTATACAATGGGAAAGTATTATTTTTTTCTTGTAATTAAAAGAAGGAAGCGTTCCAGGTCTAAATTTATGGTGCCTCTCCGGCATTTGCCATTTGAAGAGCGATAAAAACTTGGAAAAACTTCAGTCAGGAAGGACAGTCCTGAAGAAATCGAACACGACCTTCCGTTAACGAGTTCGTGCCTTAACGACATCGGTCATGCGTGTCGGTATATATTCTCCTTATACAATCGTCACTTAATGTTAATGTTCACTTATGCTTTCTTTTTAATGCAATGACAATACTCTAGTTCTTAGTGATATCTTACTCTTGAGAAAACAGTGGTCCCTATAGATGTAATTCCCTCGTGTTCTAGTGTCTTTCTTTTTATTTACTATTATAAAATTACTTATAGAATATGATCCTTTAACACTCCAAGTGTATTTGAGATCTTTATAGCAAGAAAACGTATTTGTGATCCTAAGGACATTAAATGTTGCAACCAAAGTCCTATTTAGATTAAAGACAAGATTATTATTATCTACCACTTTTTATTGGTTCATTTCTTACACCGTCATTTAGGTTTCCTCCGAGAACAACATAATCGATTGAGTCAACAATACAGCAGTTGGATTTATTTACGTACAGCAATATAGGAATTATTTAGGAAACGGTTAAAAAGTAATACTGCTTATTAAGCTATACAAGATCTAGGAGTAAAGGAGTAGATATATTTAATTTTATTAAACCTACATGAAAATGCATTTGTTAAGGATTTTAAAATGGAAGATATTATCTTCACGTCCTACCATTTCATTAGGAAATACACTCATAGTCATATGAATACACTTTAAACGTGCTTTGCGTTTCTGCACTGGGATTTTGCGCATAAACCGAGTCACCAGCTTGGATGGCGGTTGACAAGACAGTGGTTACTGATGCTGGAATAAGAGGGACGAGGTCTGATTAAAGGGAACAGAAAGAGTGAGACATTTTGATATCAAGAACTTTTATAGGTGATAGTGAGTGGTATTTAAGGTTCGATTTTACTACAGAGGCACCACAAGCGATGGACACTGATGATACATGAGATGAAATGATATATTGAGTAAGGCTTTTTTAAGGAAGGAATCGTTCCAGGTCTAAGTTTAGGGTACCTCCAGGCATTTGGCATTATATGAGGATTGAGGAAAACCTGAAGAAAAAAAACCTAAGTCAGGGAGGAGGTCCTGGCGGGATTCGAACCCCAGACCTCCCGCTCACAAGTTCACGCCTTAACGACCTCGTCCACCTGTGGCGGTACATTTATAGGTGAAAATATTTTGCGACACTCTGTATCTGTAAGCGGCAGGATGAAACAACATTTTCAGGTGTTCTGACTGGGCGTTAGCGAAACTTAGCTGTAGGATTCACACACAAACAACCCTTGACAGTTCTTTTAAGGCATATCAGTTCAAGTTCACTGTGCAGTGAAGGTAAGCAGGGAGCCAAAGAACTGTTACAGTGGCTATTTCACTTAAATGTCCTCCGGAACAGAACTCATTCCGGAGGACAGGAAGTCCTTCAACTGGAGATCGTCAATGAAATTGCAGAAAACTTACGTGAGTTCATAAAAAATAACAATAAATAAAATAAAAGACGGCGAAGGAAAGAAGAAATATTGTGGAAAATTATCACGAAACATTCAGACGAATTCATTCTGGAGAAGGGGTAGAGATGTTGAAAGAGGAGCGAGGAGGAAGCTTGGGCGAGGTAACCGTCGAATCTGACGGAGGGAAATTTACGTTTTTCAGTACAGGTGGCAGATCCTTAGCATTACGGCAAGTCAAACTTTGTGAGAAATTTATATTATGTGGGCGAAGTTTAAACATTGCCAGGAAGAGCTATATAGTGTCAACTCCGAAATGTTCTCCAGATCTAGATAGTGCGAGTTTTGAAATTGTGCCCTTAAGTTATTCACGCATATGGGCACTTCCGATCATATTTCCATTAAGAAAAACGATCTCGTAACCTTGTACGATCTCGCGAATGAGACAGACGGAAGTGAAGTATCTAATATTTTCACTAGTTCTAATCTTTCTTTCTTGAGAAAACATGTATTGCAATATGTACGAGGGTGATCTGAAAAGTATCCGACCTCAACATGAACATGGCGGCACTCGTAAATAAAAGCTAGTGAATTTCGTTGTTCATCTGTTGACAGTTACTCACCAAAGTTTCAGCCATTTTGGACGCTCAGTTCTCAGTTGTTATGTAACAGTCGTTTGAGTGAGTTAATGTGAGTGTTTTTATGAAAATGGACAAAATCGAGTATCGAGTTGTCATTAAATATTTGTTTTTGAAAGGCAATACGCCTACGCAAATCAAAGATGAGTTGGATTCTGTGTATGGGGACTCTGGACCATCATTTACCACAGTGAAATTTTTGGCAGCTGAATTTAAACGTGGCCGTAAGAGCTTGGGAGACGATGAACGTTCGGGACGTCCAAAAACTGCAACTACCAATGAAAACATGGCCAAAGTTCACCAAATGGTACTAGACGACCGCCGAATTAAAGTGAGTGAGATAGCAGAGGCTATGAACATGTCAAAAAAACGTGTTTGTTACAAATTAAATCAACATTTAGACATGAGAAAGCTATCCGCGCGTTGGGTGCCGCGTTTGCTCACATACGACCAAAAACGTGTTCGAATGAACATTTCCAACGCTCTGTTGGCGCAGTTTAGGCGCAATAAATCCGAGTTTTGGCGCCGATTAATTACTGTAGATGAAACTTGGATACACCATTATACGCCCGAAACAAAAATACAGTCCAAACAGTGGACTGCAAAGGGGGAACCGGTTCCAAAAAAAAGCAAAAACTGTTTTTTCGGCTGGGAAAGTGATGGCGACTGTTTTTTTTTGGGATAGTCATGGAGTTATTTTAATTGATTATCTTCAAAGAGGAAAAACCATTACAGGAGCATACTACGTATCATTACTTGACAAGCTGAAGGCAGAACTTGCGGAAAAACGGCCACATTTGCAGAAAAAGAAAATCCTGTTTCACCAAGACAACGCACTGTCTCACACCTCAGCGGTTGCAATGGCGAAAATCCACGAATTACGGTTTGAACTGCTTGACCATCCGCCTTATTCACCAGATCTAGCCCCAAGCGACATTTTTTTGTTCCCTCATCTGAAAATTGCGCTCGGAGGACAGAGATTTTCGTCAAATGAAGAGCCAATCACCTTCGTGAACAATTATTTTGCAGAGAAAAACGCCGAGTACTATTTGGACGGGTTACAGAGATGGGAGCATCGCTGGGAGAAGTGTGTAGAGTTACACGGAGACTATGTTGAAAAGTAAAAAAAAAATTCTGAAAAATGTCTTGTATCTTTATTAGGTCGGAAACTTTTCAGACCACCCTCATATATAAGGACGCAAGGGGACGATAGCTGCAATGAGATGTGCCAATCTTACATGAAAGACATCTGCAATAGCCTTGGAGAAAATTGTTTTTGGCATTAGCCACTATGTCGACAAACCCTGTTATTCCCTAATTTCCAAATTGTCTCCACACATACTCCTACATCCGGCGACGTCAAAACGGTCGACTCCGAGTCCATCCCGCCAACGTGGACAGTGTCCACGTCAAAATCCTGCGCACCAAAAATACAACACCTCTGAAACGATGTCAGATGCTCGATATACCTGGGCTCCGACGCCACGGCCGTTGTGATTAATAGCAACATCACCAAAGGACGTTTCCGGGGCAGCATGAGCATGCGCGAAGTATCGTCTCACCGTTGTGTTTCCCCTGCACACAAGTTTCGTCAATGCAATATATCGCTACATTCACACAACCTCTTACCGTCTACCCACCGACGCATAATTCCACAACGATTAAGAGCTCTGCTTCGTCTCACAGAAATTGATGATGTATATTTTTAGTAAACATTAGTGTAAAAAGCCCAAATCGTACGTTTGAGAGCTCGGTATCTCCTCACAGCGAGGGCTCGCAGAGGTTAGCAGCACCATCTTATTGACTAGCGACGTCCTGTTATGATAACGCTCCATTAGCGCTCTTAACGAAGAAACCCGGCTCAACTCGAATTGTTCTATCTTAGGTCTAAACTACTCACCAGTACAGAAAGTACATCTTCAATTTCAATTCTGCGTAATAAAATATTAAGCGGTTTTAAATTTCTACAAATTTGCCAGTAGAACTAGTATTCAATAGTGCGGAAAAGCTGGACAACATGAGTTAATAGCGAATAGAAGATTGAGGAACATAAAAACAGTCTTAACCGCGAAAGATTATGCTTTCATCCGTTATAAAAATTGCCGAATTATATATACTGAGTTTACCTTTTCCGCTGACTTTTCTGATAATTTACACACGCTGTGAGTTGTGAGTTTTCCTGTGGAAACAAAGGCATAGAGGCCGCTAAAATCTACACGTTTAAAATGCACATCATTGAGCTTGAAACTCCATTATTATTATTATTATTATTATTATTATTATTATTATTATTATTATTATTATACATTTTCTATTGTTTGATCACAATAATTAAAGAAACTTAATGAATAAAACCATATAATAGATCAGAATTGCCTTTAGAGCGGAGACATTTCAGTAAAATACATGCAGCTTTACGTAAAATTAAAGAGTTTCAAAATGTACGGTTTCAGGTGAGAGACAATTCTGGGACTTTGTCCATATGATTAAACATAGCTTCATTATTTTGTGAAAAATGGAACTAACAGAATGTATTTAGGTAGCTTACCAGCTAGTAGGGCGGGCAGAATTCCGTAGATTTAAAAAAAATCTATATTTAGTACCATGCAACATTTCTATCTCGATATAAACATAACACAAATAATTTGATCCTGTAGCATTGGGAAAAAAGTATCGAGATTTTGACACATCGATTATTTATAAAATCGAAGAACAAAATGTTCTTTAAATTCTGTATTTGGTTTATAATAAACTGATGTTTCAGGACAAGAAAGTAGTTCTGATTCCATAAAAATGTTATAAAATGTTTGAGGGATGAGAAATATCCCTATGAAGTGTAATTAAAGACATCGCGAGCCCACAAAAAGTTTCGTTTCGCGCATGTTTAAACAAGTAGGAAAAGGAGCTACTGTTCTGTTCTGAATCTACTTTCCCCTCTCGCTCGATGCGTGCTGTTCATTTGGAAGAAGGGCAGAGAGGAGAATGTCAAGCTGTGATGACGATGGCGGTATTCAAACCACAAACTCCCGATCACGATTCCGTGCTTTAACGATCTCGATCATCCGTGTCGCTGTAAGCTTTTGTGTGCCATATTTCCAGTTTGGTACGGTTGAAAATTAATGAAACAAGTTTAAGTGAGAGAAATAATTGGAATGGAATATACAAACGTTCTAAAATAAAAGCAAAACTACTTCATGATTGACAAAATGAATCGAACATGACAGAAGAACGAAGAAGGTTCATTACTTTTTCCCGAATGTAAAAGAAGTACGGCTAAGACACATAAATGCATTAAAAATGAATTTACATTATGTAACAGGATATGGGTGCACAAACATATTTTAAGAATACTAGAAAAGTAGAGAGTGATAATTATGCAATGTAATGGGATAAAGAATGTACTTGTAATATACGAATGTCTTAGAGCACAAGATGTCGCCTATGAAAGAAAAAGAGTTCTAGGGGGAAAGAAGGTGTGGAACATATTAAGAAACAAATATTATTACAAATATTTAGAGGAAATGACGGGCCTTCCGTCACTCAAGTTGTTTTTACTTGACATTCAGGTTAGTAAACGATGGCGCATCACTAAGTGTAACACAGAACTGAATGATGTCGTTTCTTATTCCTCGAGTTCTGATGGCCGTTCATCGGAGCGCTTATAATGATAAAGACTCCGCTCTGTATTCTGGTGTACCCGTCGTAGGATCTGTGGTGTCACATTACGGCAAAAAACTACGATTTGTCTACGGAGAATTGCAATGTTTTGTGGTCTATTGCGACAGACTTTTACTTTTAGGGATCTTACAAAAACAAATGTATGGGTATGGATAGGCCTGCCGTGCCCAATCCAAAAGGTTCAAGAAACGTTTTCCATTGAGATCGTTTTAATTGAATACTAGTCCAACAAAATGATCTCCTAAAATACTACGTCTTACATTTAGCTTCCTCCAATTGGATTTATAATAATCCCAAATCCATTGGGGCGATCGGCCTAATGCAACATTTTGTGTCGGTTTTGTGCCGCCAGTAGGGGCTTTCATTTAACCTAAGAAATTGATGGGTGAAATAGGGTGGAGAGAGTAGTCATGGCATTGCAATAGGTTATTACATGCAAATAATAAAAATAATAACCTAACGCTTGAATCACCTGAAGTTTTAATGGGTTCATTTTGATACTTGGTATATTCGATGAACGAAAGTCTTGCTGAGTTCTAAATCGACGCGGCTTGTCTGATGCTCATAAAAAGTAAGCCAGAAAATATTTTTAACGCTGAACTCTAATCGGCCTAAACTAGTCGTGGAGTTCCCTGCATATCCAGTCGCACAATAGTGCGCCGGAAGACATGACGCAAGGGCAACAAACGTCGCAGAAATCGTTGTTGATGCAGAAAGATTTCATCCAACCTCATCATGCATTAGTACCAGTGCTTTACGTTAGAGTTGTAAGATATCCTGGTACGCTTTTACACCTGATGGAAATATTCTTGAAAGTATTTTTCTATACTATAAGACAAATTTTCTGGAAATGCCTAGAAATATAAAATAATTTCGTAGAAAACTCCACGAGGAATACAAATTAGGACCTATAAGCTAGAAAACCGCCCACACACAAAGCACAACTATGGCTATTTAGGTGAAAGTAGCTGCCTACAGACAATGCTCATGTTTCCGATTCATAATGGACAAGAAATATCATTACCATTGTTGTTGGTATTATTAAGTAATAGTTCATTTATAGTACTATAAGAATTAACAATATTGAACATAATAATATGATAAGCATAATAACTGACATAATAGACATAAGTCAGTTAGATCGATGTCACAATCAAAACTCAATGTTAGTACATGAAATACGCTTGTCTTGTACGCAGTAACAGTGATAGCGACACCAGAAAGCCAGTTTTAAATAAAAATAACTGAAACGGAAGGTAGTCTTACTTAATGCAATGGTAAAACGGTAGAGGTCCTATATCAGTGCCTTGGTCATCCCTAATACTGCCATGGATTGCTTACTCGAACAACGTGAACGGCGATTAAGTGACATTCTGTATAGGCATGCACACATACACACATACGTTTCCTCGGTTACTTCTTATATTCATGTAACATGCATCGTATTCCCCTGCAGATGTCACGGGATTTATTTGTTTATGAAATGCTCTTTCTCTCTCACCTTCCTCCTCCTCCTCCTCCTCTTCCTCCTCCTCAAAAGTTCAATAGATTACTGCCAGCTGATCTTGTCCAAAGCAGCATTTTTCTTTTTTCCGTTACTGTACAGCGAACACATAGCAACAAGAACAAAACTTCCTTCTGTACAGCTTCTGACAGACTTTTGTGTTCTGTGTCATGTGTGCACGAACTGTAATGATATCGATGAAGAACACGTGCAGCTTAGTTGAAAAATATTCCAGTTTTTAATATGCAGCTTTCACTAGCAATCGCACCTAATTAATTGGACAAGAAGTCATCCACAATGCGCCGTCTCCCCCCTTACTCCTACATGCCGATTTAGCGTTAAATTAGAGAGAAAGCTAAAGACTTTTAGCAAGTGTAGAGGAAGTCTTAACATACACGTGTGAAATAGATAATATTTATATGTTAACTTTACAGCAATACAACCGAGTTTCTTATTCACTTAAAATCTTATTTTACAAGATAAAAAAATAAATGCCCAGAAATGCACACCAAGACGCTATGCAATGCTTAAATTTAATTGCTGCATTCTTTGACGTCACCGGTAAATGTTAATGTGAATTTTAAATCAAAGAAAGCAGCAAGTGGAATGGGGAGAAGAAAGAAAAAAAATCCTATTTCAGTTGACATGAGTCAGAATCGCCAAGAATAAAGAATAAAGAAGAGGAAACAAAAAAAGCAAAAAGCTCCAATTAATCATAGCTCCTTTAGTTCCTTATCGATCTCTTATACAGTTTACAAAGCAAAGCTATACATCAGAATAACATACTCAATGGGCACTGATACATTGATATCTGGATAGTTCAGTATTTGGCGAGCAAATGATCAGAAGGGTCCAACACTAAACTAGTAATTAAGGAGCATGTATGCACTATATCCTTTTTTTTTATTTTCAGGGGGGGGGGTGGGCTTCCTTGGCTTACTATATGTATACAGTTTAATTTCTCCCTGTCTTTGGAAAATCAAATATAAAATGTTCACTTCACTTTATGTATCTGAAACCAACTTTCAACTTGAAACCTACTCCAGTGCAGGTAAAAAACATTTGGAAGTAAATGCCTAGGATGTTATGTATAAATTAAGTAAGTTTAAGCTATAGTAACGATTCTAAAAGTTCCCTCATTTAACACACCGAAAATGTATATATGCACTAAAGGTGAAATGCTGTTTCCCTCCGAATATGGTTAGTGCCACGTTACTAAAATTTTCCACATAAAATATAAATGATCGTCAAGAAATCGCTTCTTTAAATTATTTTATTGTTATACTAAAGTAATAATTTTTCTTTGTAAATGTAGGTGATGCTAAGAGTGGGGCTTAACTGCCATCATTGGACACATTTGCTGCCATTCGCTTTAATATTTGAATCAGTTTGGCAGTGTGATAATATAATAGTTCACATGCAGTATATCCTTGATGACGTAATTTCCATTTTTTAATGTGTTGTTTATTGTCGCTTTGACTGCGTTGGTCTTCTCGACATCTCTGTAGATTGCACGTGAATTCTGTAGGTGCTAGTAAGTCTGTAATTTGACTGGAATAAAATAAAATGAATTAACCATCGCCTTAAAATTATCTGGCATTGACCTTCTCAGGGTAAGGAAAAACTCGGAAAAGAACCTCATCTAGACAGCTTTACCTGATTAAGAATCGAACCCAGGACCACAGAGGCGCTCTACTTCCACTTTGATAAGCCGAATTGAGGCCATTTCATTCATTTGTGGGTCATTCAGTTGTAATAGTTCATGTTTCTTTTCTGGATGCACAGAAAGCAAAAACAGACAATCACAATAATGAGAACAAAAGAGAATCTATGCCTTTGTATAGATTCACAGAAATAAAATTTCTGCTTATGTCATTTCATTCAACTTTTAGCCTTGACTCACTTCAGCATTAAGTGTAACTAGATTACGTTTACGATATTCGTACGGCTATTACTATCTCACCCTTTTCCTTACTTCATCGAAGGCAAGTCTGCTATTAAGGACAAATATATAACATTTAGGGAAAACATCTTCGATTTATGAAACACATTTGTTTAGTAACTTTTAATTTATCCACTATGCACTCAGAAAGTATGAACTTTGAAGCATAAACAGAATGCAATACACGAAAAATAAGGCAGAAATTACTATCCCTTGTCAAGTAATTTGTCAAAGATTATTGTGATATTACATTTTTGTAATTTGTTGCAGAAAGTAACTAACATTTAAGCTTTAAGTTCCCTCTTAGACTGTATAGGAATTGCTCCGAAAATATGTTCGTTGTATTTCTCTTTAAATTTTAGTTTGTTATTAAATCCCAATACTCAACATATCATTTGTCTATATTTAGCCATCCTTGATTCAGTAAAAGAAAATAATGGAATTAGGTTGCCCCGTACACAGCAATCAGTCATAAGGTTTATGGATACACAAATACCGTACTTTATCTTTCAGCAGCGTTTTCTTTCAATTTTCCTACTGCACAGAGCGAGGATACGCTTTTATTATTGAGCACGATCTAGCAAGAGGAATCAATGTTTACTGAGTCCCACGGTCAGCATTGTTAACTCAAGTTCCAAGCCGATAAGTAAACAGTACTAGATGGATTTCGAAAGGAAAGTGGAGCTATACAGCCTGCGATTGACACATGCTACATAAAAATGCACACAGCTATGAGTACTATAACCTGTACTTGCTTATTGAAATGACGTTTGAATGTTCAAAAAATTGCATCTCGTATTATGAAGCATTAGGATCATTGTAAGAAAGTGGCTTGAACCAAGGCAATAAGATCTGTCCTGTATAATTTATAATTAGCATTACTGTAAGTCCTATTTAATTAAAATTAATTCACTAAGCCAAGTATAGCCAAGCTAAAGTGTCATGTTTATGATCTTGGGAGAAAGTGTGGATAATGCTGTTATATATTCCAATCTGCTTTTAGATATTGAGATTTTGTATGCCTCTTACCTCCAATATAGTGTTCCCTATTTGATTAAGTCACTCTTTTAAATGTTTCAGGATTTTCCATTGCTACATATTTGTGTCATTTTGGATTCTTTTTAAGACTCTATAAACTGGTAAACAGTAGGGTAAAAAGATAGAATAACCCTTTTCACTTAACATGAAATTATTCATCGCTATTTTAGTATTTCGGTCACATTGGTAAACTTGGCCGGATGGAGAAATAGTATAGGATCTCATGCTTCCATTTTTATACTAAGTTTAGCTTCTAATGTGTACTGTCACCTAATTTCTCTAAAAGAAAACTGTAACAATTGATATTGCATTGTATGTGGTAATTTAAAAGTCTGCATTTGTCTTTTATGCGAAAATGTTAAACCCAGATTGTTCTATACGGCCACTAAATGTACCAAAATGCCATAATAATTAAAGATAAAGATATCCTATCGTGTCCCTTAAGGGCAAAGGCCTCCTAACAAGTAGGGAAAGCTCGCTTTTTCCTAACGTGGTGAGCTATTCCACGCTAGTTGTTCGTACGCTGTTTAAGACACTGACTGGTTTATTCTTTTGTCACTCCATTTCTCACGCACTAGCTGCCTCTAGAGAGATTTCCATTTTTCTCTTCCTCTTGCTATACTTAACCAATCTAGACCTGCATGTTCCTTGAAGAGGTCTGTCCATCTGCTTCTGGGTCTGCCTTGTGTGTCCCTTTTCCTATCCGGGGGTCCCACATGGAGAACTTGTAGGTCCATCTATTGTTCTGCACTCTTGCGACGTGACAGCTCCATTGCCATTTGCTTCTGGTAGCTATTTGTACAATGTCTGTTGTCTGAGATAATTGATTTATTAATACTATGGGCAGGATCTTGCGTTGCATTTTTCTTTGGCACATTTGAATTTTCTGTTACTGACCATGTCTAGCACCCATATAGTAATACAGGATATATAACCGCCACGGATGGCCGAGGTCGTTAAAAGGCGCGGACTCGTGAGCGGGAGGTCTTGGTTTGAATTCCACTAGGACCGTCCTCCCTGACTGAGGTTTTTTCCAGGTTTTCCTCCGTCCTCATAACTGGCAAATGCTGGGGAGGTACCCTAAAAAGAGGCCTGGAACGTTTCCTTCCTTAAAAACAATCCTTTTCCCAAAATATCATTTTATTTCATGTATCATCAGTGTATCATCAGCTCTGGTTACCGAGCGTGGCAGTAGTAAGGGAATTGTGTCCAGTTTTAAATTGTTTTTGGTGAGGTAATGGTGAGTATATATGAAATAGTGAATTATAAGAAGAAAGCATACTGTAAGTACCATTTGCTAAGAAGTTTATAAATTCAAATAGCCATTAATCTCTATGGAAATAGTTGATAAAGCATAATACGTTAAGGAATATTAGTACCAGGAGCAGGAACGTGGCGGCAAGTTACAGAACGCCAGCCAGTAGCTCGTATGACGTCAGTTGCACGCGCACGCTAGCAAAGTAGCAA
This sequence comes from Metallyticus violacea, assembly GCA_030762175.1. Taxonomy (NCBI): domain Eukaryota; kingdom Metazoa; phylum Arthropoda; class Insecta; order Mantodea; family Metallyticidae; genus Metallyticus; species Metallyticus violacea. The sequence goes on along the minus strand of CM060832.1, from coordinate 61,345,933 downwards.
GCCGAGGTGAATAATCACACTTGATGTTACAAGTATTAATTAATTGCTATAGTTTGTAACATAAAACTATACGAGACAGGAAGGGTTACTGGGGGTGGGGCATCTTCCCCTAGTAAATAAATGAAGGATGGAAGAAAAAGAGGTAGGTCACCTGATAGAAAAGGAGATAGAACAAAATGAGATGGTAATAGGGAAGTAGAAATAGAGAAAAGGAAGGGCACTATACTGGAGAGCGATTTAAAAAAGAAAGAAGAAACAAAAGGAAACCCTGATCTTGACATGGAGCCTATGGATACCTTTGTAGAAGTGATAACTGAAATTAATACGCTTATTGCAAAAGAGAAGATTAATATGAATAAGAAGAAAGAGGTCTATATTCTATTATCTAAATTACAAAATATATATGACAAGGCAAGGATAGAGGGAGAGAAGGCGAAATCAGAAGCAAAACTGGCAAAGGAGCTACACGAGACGAGATGAGATGTGTAGAACCAGTAAGAACCTTTGCACAAGTAGCAACAATATCAGCACCTGCGGGTAAAATGCAACAGTTTCAGAGAACAATTGAATCTAAAAAGCATACCGTCTTCATTTCTTCAAACAAAACCACGGATGTAAGAGAGTTACAAAGAATGTAACGCAGAATCTGAAACCTGCAGCAGAGAAAATTAAAATAAGAAGTTTGAGAACTGCCGGAAAAAATTTAATAATGGAAACGGAAACAGAGGTAGACTTAAACAAAGTTATAAACAGCAACAACCTAAACGGAAAAGACTTAAGGATTGAACCACCCAGAAAAAGGAACACATTTGTGATTTTATATGATGTAATGAATGGTGCCAAGGAAGAAGAACTCTCTGAAGATATCTATACACAGAATTTTGATCAATATATTTCAAGAGAGGATTTCAAAAAAGAATTTAAATTTAGGTTCAAAACTGTACCAAGAAATAAGGCAACCGTACACCACGTAGTGGAGATGTCCCCCAATTTAAGAAAACACATAATCTGAAATGGCAGAATATATATTGGATTTCAGTCAGTCAGTATTAAAGATATCGTTTCAGTGGCTAAGTGCCTCAAATGCTACGACTACGGTCACGTGGCAAAATATTGCAATCGGGACAAACTAATTTGCGGACACTGTGGGGAAGAAGATCACGAAAGAAAGAAGAACAACAGCCCGTATGTATTCCCTGTTGCAGAAGAAACAAGAAATGTGGGGGAAGGAAAGATTGTCCTACCTATAAACTAATGTGGGAAAGAGCTATCGCTCGAACTGATTATGGATAGAAGTAAAAAGAGGAAAACCCAAAAGAAGAAATACTCTCAGTCGCATTAAAAGAAACCTAAAAAGAGTCATAGCCCACAAACTTAAACTAAGGGATAATTCCAAAACCACAGACAGTTACACACAGACAGATGATAATGGAATCCTGGAGTTGTTATCTAACACAAAATTAAATGAAGAACTGGAAATATCGTCACACAATAAACCAGCTTTACCTCCAAAATTAAGAATCCATACCATAGATAAAGAAATGGGAAATCAAGAAAAAGGTCGAGGTGAATTATCAAGCCTTAATGGATGAAGACACAAGTACAGAAGAAGAAGGTGAAGAAGAGGAAGGGGACAAGGAACAAATAGAAGTAGAGATTGAACAACTCGTCTCACAAAAAAAGCTGCGCAGTAGATTCTTAAAATCGCTATGGGCAAGAAGAAGAGAAAATTCGAGATTAAAACAAAAGCAAAATTTGTCAATTCAATGAACGACAAGGGCAGTGATGCGACTTCATGTCAAAAAGTGATAGAAACCGAGGCGCTAGAAGAGGAAAAGGATGTAGAGGAAATCAATAGTAAGCACCAAATAATATTACACTCAACTCTAGCTACAAATGCACAAGAACACACAACTTCGACAAATGCTGACGACAAAAGAACTCCAGACATTAACCAGATCTATGCGGATTTTGACGTCACGCTACAGCTGAGTCGACTAGAGGAAAGATACACCTTGACTGCCGCTTTGCGAAACGTTAGCATAAGTTGCATGAAAATGGTGAATCAATAATATTCCCTGTGCCAGATGCCATCGACCATATGAAATTAAAACTCAAAACATTACAACGGATCCTAATGAATTATTAAAACTAAACACAGCCTATAAAAGAAGGAACGATTACTTGGATCTCAATGAAGTATATGAACACTTTTTGCTTTGTTATGGCAGGATAGTTTTCGACATTAAGCAAAGCTGGCCTAATTGTTATGCTCAAATCCGGCACGATGGTGTAAACTACTCCAAAAATTACTCCGGAAGCACTCCAAAGACTGAAACTAAAAGACCTAGTTCTCCAACAATGCACAGACATCCTGCTAATACTCCATTCAAAAACAAACACCCTATTAAGCTCCAAAACACACACAAAACAAGAATAAACAAAATTAAAGAAAACAATTTTGGCGCTGTTATAAAACAACTAGGAAGGAATAATAAACCCAGTTCTAAACCCAAGGAAGCAACCGATCAAGAACTTAGGACCGGTACCGAGCATAACCCCGCTGTTAACTCTGGATACGTGTTATCTAAAAGACAACATGGCAGATTACGACAAGCGTAGAATAATCAAAATTGGCCAAATAACGCCCAGAGAAGTAGACAAGTGATGTTGGAATTAAATAAAATTGCAGAACTGAGATTAGACTTATTATGCATTCAGGAACCTTATTCCTTTAAAGGCAAAGTAGCACATACCCCAGCAAGAGCACGGATAATTAGTCACAGAGAAAATCCCATGGCATCAATTATAATATATAATCCAAATTTACAAATAGTCAATATAACACAATTAGGAGATACACATACAAACTCTATTGAAGTAACATATGACAGCGGAATATTTATTCTAACAAATCAATATTTTCAACATAGCCATCCAATCGACCCATATATAACAAAAATAAAAGAGGTCAGTAACATTTTTAAAATTTTTGAGCAAATTTTCACAAGCGATGCCAATGCCAAATCTAACTGGTGATGTAGTAACATCAAAGACGAAAGAGGAGAAAAACTGGAAGAAACTATTTCTGAACTAAATCTTCTTGTCAATAATCAACCCAACAACCCTCCTACTTTCGAAAATAGAGCCAGTGCTACTGCCAACATTGACATAACTTTATGTAAGTTAAGCTCAAATAACAATATAATAAAATTGGAAAGTAGGTCAAGGTATGACCACCAGTGATCACCGGTTAATCTATTTCGATTACTGCACACGAAAACCAAAATTTAAAGCAGGAAGAGGAGAGAAAATTTACAATTACAAACAAGCAGACTGGAATCTTCTGAGACAGGAATTTGAAAACTTAAAGTTACAATACAAAGGAGAGTCTATTGATAAGGATGCCAATAACCTTGTCCTAAAAATACCAAAGGCCATGGAGAAATCTGTTCCCACAACCATACTCAAAAAATATTTTGATACTATTTGGACGGATGCACCGCAAAAAGCAAGAAGCAAAGCTAGGAAACTAAGAAGAATTTATCAAATGTCGATAATTGCGGAAGAAAGGGAGAGTAACCTAAATAAATACAGAGAGGCTAAAAAGAAATATAAAATCACTTTAGAAGAAACAAGGACAAACTCATGGAAAACTTTCGTAGAAAAAGAATTAGACACCAATATATGGGGAATGCCCCATAAAATTATTAGGGGAAAAATTAAGAAACCGAATATTCTAAATACAATAAAAAAGACAATGGTGAAATGACTACAGATTGGAAAAGTTCTGTAAATGCCCTTTTGGACAAGTTACTTCCCCAGGATGATAAGAGCATGGACAATATTCAGCACATTCGAAAAGAGTAGATATGAACACCATATATAGATATAATAGACTAATCTACCCCTTTGATATGTTGGAAATTAAGTTAGCTATAAATAAGCTAAAAGGGATAAAGCAGCAGGCCCGGATGGAGTAATGAATGAAGTTCTGATAAATTTGGAAGATAAAATTACACCGTTCTTATGTCGACTTTTTAATGACTGTGTATGGCAAGGGCGCTTTCCCTTGAAAAGTTATTATCTTAAAGAAAAGTGCCGACAAGGATCCTAAGGAGCCGAAATCATATAGACCTATATGTCTCCTAAACACTCTTGGAAAAATCTTAGAAGCACTCGTTTGTAAAAGATTAAAAGAATTTAGGATCATGACAGGTATGAACAACAATCAATTCGACTTTAGAAAAGGAAAATTGACTCAAGACGCAATAAATCACCTCTTATAAATGGGCAATAACTCAAATTCAAAATACTTAATTGGAATTCTAATTGATATTTCCGGCGCCTTCGATAATTTATGGTGGCCGGTACTATTTGAGAGGTTGCGGGAAATAGATCTCCCTAAATGCCTAGTATGCAATATTAATGGACTACTGCAAAGACAGAAGGGTTCATGTAAAAGGTAGTGAAGAAACAATTTAAAGAGATATGACTAAGGGATGTCCCCAAGGCTCGATCCTAGGACCAATTTTTGGTACATAGTTTTGGAGACTCTTTTAGACGAACTAAACAACGATGAAAATGTGGCAAAAACCATCGCGTATGCTGACGATGTTTTATTTCTAATAGAAGGAAACAACAGGACAGATATAGAAAGAATAGCGAATAAATTAACTCATAAATTAAGTAATTGGTATAATAAAACTAAACTCCAAGTCGCTCCAACTAAATCAGGCTACATGCTTTTGAAAGGTAATCTCAAAAGAGATCCATGTATAAAATACAACAACCGAAATATAAGACGCCAAAAAGAAGCAAAATATTTGGGAATTAACTTAGATGAAAAATTAAACTTCAGGAAACATACTGAATACGTACGGAAAAAATCCGAAAATGTTAAGATGAAATTAGCAAGATTAGTTCAGTGGAATTTTAAAATTCCATTAAATGTCATTACAGCATACCACACGAGCATTTTTGCTTCAATAATGACTTATGGTGCAGGAGTCTGGGCTCTGAGGATGAAGGATGTCCAAATAAAAACTCTATTAAGAAGATCACAAAGGAAGGTGATATTAAGATGTACAGGGGCATTAAGCACCTCACCCAATATGGCCCTTTTAGTAGTTACAGGAATATGGCCAATTGACTTATTGATTAAATTAAGAGATGCTGTTTATTGGTTGAACAAAGGCAACTTGGAGGAAGTAAGTTTAATAATCGGCAGTCACTGCAACAACTTAAAGGAAATAAAACATAAATTAAAAGAACGATGGTAGCACGAATGAGAAAATGCCGAGGCAGGCAGGAGAATTTTCGACTTATTGAGCAACATTTTTGAGAGATTAAAACTAAAATTTATACAACCTACCAAAGGCATGATACATTACCTTAGAGGACACGGGCCTTACAAAACTTATTGGAAAAAATTAATAGAACACAGGACGATATCTGCACACTTTGCAAAACACACGATAACCCAGAGCATGTTTTATTTGAATGTACACTATTTAGAACATGTGAGAGAAGAAAGAGAAATTTTAAGTGGCCATCAGGTGGCACATATACTTAGAAATAAGAGCCTATATAAATACCTCGAGCAGGTCGCATAAGTAACCTAGCACGGGAAGAGGTAATACCACAAGAGCAGATAATAAGATGTAATGAAAAAGCTGAGGACGAGGTAAGAAGATCAGAACGCATACGTATGAAAAGACAACCCCCAAACACAAATAACTTAACAAGAATAGAAAATATACAAGATAACCATATTTAAATCAACAGGAAGAGAATATTAGAAGGAGAAGTTAAAGGTAAGGAAGAAGGGAATGATGGAAACGAAAATACCTAAATTTATAATAGACAGGGATAATTTTGATTTACAACCTAAAGTGGAGAATGGGGAAGAAGATGAAGGCTTTTACGTAATAAGAGTTTTGACACCGGGAAGAAGGTGGAAGAAGGAAGATTACAGAAGGAGATGGAAGGGTATTGGAGATACACAGGAATGACCCGCGGGAGGAGATGGAGGATGGAGAAGCGTGTCCGGAGAGGAGAAGCAGAGCGCGAGAAATGGTGCAACCAGGGGACCAGGAGGATCAAGCGAGATGGAAGAAGGGATGGTTGGGAAGAAAAGATGGAGAGTGATGGTGGAAGCGAGGTGATAGTGTTTAATGAGTTCAAGTGTTGAGACAAATAAATGAAATGAGTAGGAAACATTAATAATGCTAAATGAACTTTAAGTGAAGCAAGTTGTTAAAGAGAGGGATATTATTATGATTGTAATAAATTAAGGATATTTGAAACAAATAATGTTTAATTTAAGAGAATTTCTGCCAAGTACTGGATACCAGTACATACCGCTGGTAGCCAGTGGTTAGTAGGAGTATAGTTGTATAGTAATAGAATAAATTTAAAGGATATAATAGCTGGCTACCAGCTATAACTCTTACTGACTCCCAGTAATGTTGTTAATTTGGTAGTTTTTGTAGATTTCTGTAGATTAATTTGGGAAGTAGTTAAGTAAATTTATATTTTGGTTTAATTGAATTACTTTTAGTTTTTTTTTCCTTACCGTTTATAATTTTAATCTAGTTATTAGGAAAATCGTAAAATAATATATTAAAAGATCATTGAAATGTATAATTATAATAATAAATGAAAAATTTGATATACATATCCTGGTTTAGGAAACCAGGGTGGCGTATACAGATTTTATTTATTTATTAATTTATCATCAGTGTTCACCACCTGTGATGCCTCAGTAGTAAAAACGGGCGTAAACACCATTCAAAAAAAAAAAAATACAGGATATACACAGGTTTCTAGAGGCTGGAATCAATTTTCTAAGTTAGTGTTTGGTCTGACAATATAAACTTAAGGGCCCAAAATGCTCTCAAGGTTAATGAGTCCTTCTTTGTACTTCTTTTTCCATTTTATCATGGAAGGAAATCTGTTGTCCTAGGTCTGTATATTCACTCACATATGTGAGGACTATTTCACCTATCTTTATCGGGTTTCAGGTCCATTTGAAATTAGCTGCATCTTCAGTTTGTTTTATGATAGCCCTGCATTTTTGCTATACTCACATAATTGTATCAGCATAGTTTGTAGTGCTTTCAGTGTTTTGGCGAATAGGACCACATTGTCGGCAAATCTTAGATTTGTTAGTCCACTGCTAGTTTATGTTGATTCCGAAATTATTATGCCAGTTCATTTTCCTGAACATATGGCTCCATTGAGGAGAGATTGGATCGCTTTGGCGAACTCCTCTTTCTAGCCGGAATGTTTGTCCTTCTTCTTCCGATTTTACTTTCGCAAACTTCGCCTATAGATTTTGTGTAAGATACGAATGTAATTTGCCTCTATTCCTTGAGCTGTCAGAGCGTGTAATGTGCTTACATGTTCGACTGAGTAAAAAGCCATATTGTCGTCAATAAAGGCGAGATATACTGTTAGATGAAATTCCTCTGCTTTCTCCATCAGTTGGTTTATAGTTTGGAGATGGTCTATTGTGCTGAATGTGTACGGAAACCCGCTTGTTTCCAGTGGTTGATTTTCCTCCAGAATCTTCGTTGTTCTTCTAGTTAAAATTTTTGTAAACAGTTTGTATAACTTTGACATCAGGCTTATAGGTCTGTAGTTGCTTATATCATTCCTAGTGCCCTTTTTGTGTAGAAGAAAACTTGTAGGGTTTTCCGTTGTTTAGGTGTGTCTTCTGTTTCTAGAATTGCATTGGAGATTTTGGTTGTTAGCTGGTATTCCACAACCTTTAGCAATTCGTTTTGCATTCCATCTTCGCCTAGGGTTTTCCCCGTTCTTGAGTGCGTTAATGGCAGTTCGAACTTCGCTATATTTAGTTACAGATTTTTCTGGCGGCCACTTCGTGCACTTATTGACGTTATCGCCGTTCTTATAAAATGTTGTACATTTCAAACAAAATACAGTGTCTCTGTATGTGTTCTAGCCTACATTACACTTTCAGCTACCCTACATACAAATTAGCGCATGCGCTTGCAGTTTCTCAGATTTGTACATTCTCATTACGACTATTTCCTGGGAAATGTAAGAAGTCTAAAAAGAGAACAGGGAGGAGATTTCGCCAGGGCATTAGAAGTGGAAAGAAGTACTAAGAGAGAAGGGGTTTGCAATTAATGGCTGATTGGTACCTCAAGAGACTAACCTTGCAGAAGCTACAAATGAAAGTAAACCGACTTCATTTGCAATGAAAAGGAGCGCGAGATAATATATTTTGAGGTATGCAGCCATTTCCTTATTACATTTTTATTATGGGTTATTTCGGGCATTTTGTTGTGATTTTAATGAAGTAAATTTAATAGTTGTGCTAATACTACAGCATTAGGTACAGAGATTGTAAAAAAAGAGTAGGGGATACGTAAATGGTTGAAATGTCTGAATGCAGAATGTCAAAGTTAATTTTAATGATTCGTTCAATATTTATTTCAGAAATATTTTCATTTTACGGGTCTGTAAATTGTATTTGTGGCCAGGTACTTGAGCCCAATATGGTAATTGATGTTACGGTCTTCTGGGCGTTTAATTAGTGCTAAGATAGTTTCTAGAACTCTAGAGCGATTTAAAGAAAAGCTTGCACATAAAGGAAAAATTAACCTATAAAAAGTACTGTTGATTATTTATAGAAACAATAATTATGAAAGTAATAATATTTATTAAATTCCATACTAACCTAATCTTTAAATTTCGTCTGTAACTTTCAGATTTCAATTTATGTTACTCAATTCAGTCTTAGTCCTGTTTGTTCTTTCTTCAAATCGCCGAGTCATAAAGACAAATTCAATCATCAGTCATTAAATCTCCTTGAAAAAAAAAATTGAAATCCTTGAACTCATCTCAAAAAAATTGTTTTCTTAAAATATTTTACACCTACCCATGACAATGCTGGACTACATGTTAAATCTAAAGATCAAGTCATCAGAAGTAAGGAACGGAAATTGAAAGTGATCCTATTGATTACTTTAACTACTTTAGGAGCAAGGGAAAGAAACATAACCATTGACAACGCGTTTTTGAATTTAGGCTTCACTTACAGAAATACTCTGCAAATTCAGCATGTACATTCGGAAAATGCGGTTTTAACAAAATAAACTAAGAGTGTTTAGATTTAGAAATCACTACTACATGTAATGCAAGCCGAAATGCTGTTATAAAACACGAGTTAATACAATTGATATTTTTATTTCATTTTCTACTTTTATTTATAATTTGTATGCAGCCTATTGTGTTTAAGTTAGGTTTAACATATTTAACAGATAAGTTTGGTCCAAGCACTGATTTGTAATTTTATAATTTTACCACGCCCGTTAAACCGGTTAAAACCACCCAATGGTCAAAACTTAGCAGCTTTGTTTGAACAATAAATAAAAGGAATAGTTTTATTGTTAAAGGTTATCCGATAATGAAATAAAACTAAACTTAATTTTAAGCATTTTTATCAATCATGCAATCACAAACAGCATCCTCTGCAAGTCATCACCGTAGCTGCAATGCGACTTAAAGCTAAACGTTTTTTTTTTGCTTAACCAACCCACATTACACAAAGTATTTAAGCACCGCGATAAACATGTATTGAAACAGATGCAATTTAACAAAAGGGAAGACAATTAACACGCTATATTTTTGCTATGAAATTGCATTTCATCATAAGAACAAATCTTTGCGAATTTAGAAGTTTTCTAGCTATTTAATATCTGTTGGGCATGTCAACAAAATACAAACCGTTTGCAAATAGTAACATCAAACTCGATTCGTGTTCCGGTGTTTTGCTTTTTTTTTCTTCCAGACTCAAAACGGCCAGGACCAGCCGCGTGTGTTCCGCTTCCGTTGCACACAGCTCTAGGACAGAAGATGGTATTGCAAAGAGGCCGGTTGTAAATGTAGAACTTTTCATCACATTCAAGTATAGTAAACTGTACCGAGCAGTAAAACTTGAGACTAGCATTCTGGAGGTTCCGAGCATCCTGACCTTGGATTTTTTAGTGATTTCTCCTGGTCGCCTAGGAGAAAATTGGGATGGGACATTCATTTTCACGAATTTTCTGCCCTTCAATTATTTCATTCCTTTGATTCTATTACAGGGTTGAAAGTTCCAGGCAAGGAGGGCTGGTGCGGTGTGGCTGTGGCCTGCGCTTTGGAAAGACGTATGGCATGGAAGCGACCCTTCTGAGGATCTCGAAATCCTTGGCTGCGTGCTCCGCCAGCATAAGGATGTTCTAGTTATAACAATATTACGTCCATTGCCTCACTTTCCGTGGACCTTGGCCAATTGATGTCTTCCTTACCTCATCCGTTGAGCAAGACTGGAGAACTATAATATTATCCTACGTGCCTAAAATGCAATTGAAGTTATGTATCTTCATTACTTCTAAAATGAAGAAACAAAACCAATTCAGTAGATGCAACACATTACTTGTATCTCTCGGCTAGAATCTTTGATCTTCCATTTTGCAATACTACATTCATAATTGGAAATGCTCTGAATTATTCAAAGCGCTATTTTTATAGTGAATTGGCAAGACTTTTGTGTTTCATGAAGATTTAAGGTCTCCAAAAAAGGGGAAGGTCTTTTAGAAACTCGTGTAGTTAGCTAATTCACATGACAATACTTTGTTCCTGATTATGGTTCCATCATTTTTTTCTACACACAATGTTTACTAGCTGTGATCTGCATATAGTCCTATAATCAAATCTTCAATCAAACGAGAATGTGGAATGCATAATGAATTTTAGTTTAACACAAACGTATACAATTGCATTCTGCTACATAAGAACGAGAGAATAGCGACGGTCTAAAATTCGGAAATGCGCACAAATATGTTACAAACTTCATAGAATTCACGGGTATTGATTTATACATAGTACACAGTTACTATGAAAATATATTCTCAAGTATCACAAAACAACAAACTTCAGCATTAGGCCTGCTCTGTATTATTTGTCTACATAATCGTTTGCTTTTCAGAGTACTTGGTCCAACTTTTATTATTCCACCGGAGCAGAACACTTTTCGTCGCAAGAGTTTAGTGAGCGTATTGTGAAAATGAATTAATCTGAGCCATTCTTTTAAAAACTCTAAATATTTGCTGAGCACGCGAGGCTGTATAAAGGCTCCTCTTTGAGTTAAATTTCAAATTATTATGGTTTATTGCTCTTTGAGTTTTATGAACCCAGCCAGCATTTTCACATTGGAAATGCGATGCCAAATGAGCAAATTCCTTGTCGAATTTCAACTGCTCGTGTACTAAATTGGAGTAATTAGTACCTTTGAAAATTTCAAAATGTATAGTTACTTCATTCTGCCAGTTTCTTCTGTTGCTGATACTTCGTCACAATAAGTTCATATAAATGAACATTACTACAATTTTCATTACAAACTTTGTTTGTTTCTCTGAGGAATTGAACTTATTTTACACGTTTATTCTTAATAATAAAATATTTAACTCTGAACTCTCATCCTAAGGTAACAGAAATCCGATAACACTTCTCCTCTTTGCTACAATTTGATTGTGGAACATTTATTTTGATGTAAAAAAATTACCATTTTCTACTATTAAAGTCAGTCAAATACAATGAATCAATGTTGCCAAGTATCTTGGTGACTTAGCGGTTAATCATGGACTAAGGCTGATACATTGTCGTAGTATGAGACACTTTCAAAATATGCAAAGCCCTTTCATCATCTCAGTTATCATTTTTGTAATAAGAAAGCGCAAGGAAAACTTAAACCAAGTGAGAACGGAGATTGTTATAATAGCGGCATAAAACAGGCAATTGTTTTTTGTTATAATAGCGGCATAAAACAGGCAGTTGTTTTCTGTTATAGTAGGACACATATCGAAGTGCAAAATTTATGATCGTGCTAACACAGAAACTCATAACATCGTTTTCCATATTAATGAACCCGACTTAATTATTTTTTAGGTGTAACACAAACAAATTGGTATGTGATTTTAAATGCGGGCACACTTATTTGCCTAAGTTTCTTTTTATTCTGAAAACGGTGCATCTTATGAAAAAAGCAACATTTTTCAATAGGTAAGAAAAGCAAGCGAGTAACTAGATTGTAAAATATTTAGTATTTACATCGTTCGTGTTTAGATAACCTTGCTTCCTTTAAGTTTTTGCTTCTGTGTGAAATAACCAACGGACTTTGTAACATATTTGATCTAGTAAGTTTTAAGGAGTAATTTGCTGATTTTATTTACCCTTCGCTCACTCGAGGCAACTCGGCCATCAAGCCCCTCTAGCTCCAGTATGAACTTGGTCAGATTTTATGAAAACTCTGCAGGTCTTCCTGCGTTGCAGAGACGGTAGATTGTGCCATGCCAATTCTGTAGAGATGAGCCTGTTGTCGTTCGAAAAAGATGAACAGCAACCTCTTGGGGGTAACAAGTTTCTCTGCTTTTCTCTGTGCTGATATGAGGTGAAACTTTGTCACCGTTGTTTTTATCACGCTAGCATTCCGTGAATACACTGCAGCTATTGGTACGTGAACCAAAGATGGATCTAAGCATGCGCTGTTTGGCTAGTTCGTCGACTTTCTCATTTCCAGGAATTCCCACAAGGTCCACTGGAGCACTGTTGCTATGATTGATGGATGGGACTGCTAGTTTTTCATGGAATACAATTGTGTGCTGAGATTCAACGCTGTAACTTCTTTAATTGATGATAAAACAATATATATTATTACATATTGTTATATATTAATAATGTATAAAACAACATATGTTCAGTGTAGATAGTTTCGAGAGTATTTTCTGGAGCTCAAAGTTAAGATATTCAGATAAAGTTTGTCCGAGCAGCTGGGTAATGTAGAAAAGATAAGAGTAGTTCTTGGTAAATGAGCTCACTGGCCAGGTTTGATACTGCATTTCTTCAGTGATTTTCCTGCACAATTAAATGAAGTTATTTATGTTTTTAGTCTCTATGTCGGACCAGTAATGTCAATTTCGATAGGTTGGATATGTTCTCTAGATCTCTTGAAAGTTGCCTTTTCTCGCCTGACATTTAAGGCTTCTAGTATAATTTTTATCTCCATTACAGTCATGGGAATTGATTTTATACCACTATTAATTATCCCCAGTACTAAAACTTTTAATTATTTATTCACTTTTGGGTTGATATATTTATACTTTTGCTGTCATATTACAGAGTGGACTGCATGTAAGTTATATAGAGCATTTAAGACATCTTGAAAATTTCACAGCTGTCATTATCTTTAAAAGTTTGAGTAAGTTGGTTTCTTGCTTGATTACTTTTTCAGTATCAGAGTTAAAACACCGTGATAAAATTGCGTAAGAAGTTGCTTAGCTAATTATTAATGTTGTTTCTCTCTCACTGAACAAAAATACTTCCATAACTAATGACGGTTTCTTAACAGGGTGGAGAAAAATGAACCTGACAAACTTTGAGAGCTTACGTGGACACCAAATCAACATTTTTCTAATACCACATTTTCCCATGAGGCTTTTCAAACCGTAGATAGCTGGCGCTCTTCAGGTGTAACTATTGTTTGGAGCTGGAGAGATCGCCAGTCAGAGCCGTCGGTCCTGGTGGTGTAATGGTAATCATAATGGTAAACCCAAGATCGCGGGTTCGATCTCAGCCAAGGTCGATGAGTTTTTTCGGGTTTAAAAATTCTAAGAATGGCTTCCTTCGGAAATGAAGTAAAGCCGTGGGTCCCGTGTCGTACATTTGCAGCACGAAAAAGAACCCCAAGCCTAAAAGAAGAAGCCTCTGAGCAAAATTTGTCGACCGTTTCGCGCCCTGATTTGAATGGGACGCTGATGACCTGGGATTTTAAAGAGTGTTCGTAAACAAAACAAAAAAAAAAAAAAAAAAAAAAAAAAAAAAAAAGCTGATGACGCAATGTGTCAGAAGTGCATTGTTCATGAATAGCTCATGTCTCGTAAACAGAGCTTGTGCTTGTGCTATAATGCGTTTAGAAAACATTGACCACTTTCAGGCTGAAGTTAATATGCTTAACATTTCCTAACTTAATAACGAATTAATAAAATATTATTAAACAAATCCATAGACTTCATTTCAGGTCACTACATATCGTAAACTTGTTACTTTATATTCATTTGTCTGCTTATTGAAGTTGAAATTTATTGATATGCTAAGAAAAATACAAAAAATACAAATACAAATTACCAGCAGGCCTCAACCTATCTGGCCCAAGCCATTTTAGGGTATGCCCTCTCATAATTACAAAAAGTATAAATAGATAATTACTCGTAGTTTTATTCTATCACCTTTATCCCAGTTCTAATATAATTGAACAATAGAAAATTTCCACCCCATGATTTCATCGGTACCCCAGTCCCCGGTTCATCAGCAGCAGCCTACTGGAATTCCAGGGGACTAGGCTCCGACCAATCCAAGGTGCTAAATAAAAAATGTGTCATTACTCTACCTGTACATTATACTACAGCCTATATCGGTCCTGGTGGTGTAGTGGTTACCATACTTGCCTCCTAAACCCAAGATCGCGGGTTCGAACCCGGCCAGGACCGATGGGTTTTTTCGGGCGTAAAAATTCTAAGTATGGCTTCCTTCGGAAGGGAAGTAAAGCCGTGGGTCCCGTGTCGTACATTTGCGGCACGATAAAGAACCTCAAGCCTGAAAGAGAGGCCTCTGAGCAAAATTTGTCGGCCGTTTCACGCCCTGAGTTGAATGGGACGCTGATGACCTGAGCTGTTAAAGAGCGTCCATAAATAAATAAATCGAAAAAAAAAAACTACAGTCTATACAAACTAATAATTACTTTATTTCTCAAATGCATACTGAATGCTATATTTCATTATTATTGATTTATTTACGGACGCTCTTTAACAGCTCAGGTCATCAGCGTCACATTCAATTCAGGGCGTGAAACGACCGACTAATTTTGCTCAGAGGCCTCTCTTTCAAGCTTGAGGTTTTTTTCGTGCCGTAAATGTACGACACGGGACCTACGGCTTTACTTCCCTTAGGAAGCCATACTTAGGATTTTTAAGCCCGAAAAAATCAATCGGTCCTGGCCGGGTTCGAACCCGCGATCTTGGGTTTAGGAGGCAAGTATGGTAACCACTACACCAACGGTACCGACTGCTATATTTCATATTTAACAAAATTATAACCCACTCCCAACCATAATCACCTTTATCTACATCCTAATATGATTAATCAAATGCAATCTTTTAAGTTATTTGATTTACTTCCCTTCTTAGTACCCAATTCCATTTATTTTTAACTTTGTGCAGGAATTTCCCTACATTCCTGCTATCTTTACTAAAGGTCTGCTTATTAATGCATACCATTAATAGAGATTTCGTTTTTAATTACAGCGGGGTGAACATTAACAAACTTTGTGTTGTGGTTAATATCGCTGACGTGTGTATTTACAAATATCACAAAGGGAGGTTGCCCCCTCCCCTCAATATATAACAGAAGTCGGCGCCTATGTTCAGAAGTAAAGCCATAAGTGTATGGTTCAGTAACCTTTTGCATATGAATTTCTCCATAATCTTTTTTTCTCTCTTAGCAAGAGCTTTACTTGCAACACGCAGGTTCAATGGGGTTCAGTTCACATATGTGGGCAAACTTAATGCTTCATGACCATGTAATTAAATATTTCGTCAATGCGGGACACTTTTCTTCTTGCCATTTATGGATCTCTATCAATATGTACAGTTTAGATTTTCTCGTGTCACTTTACGAACGAGGAATGCTATTTTGCAGCCATATTTTCATCTTTTCTTTTACGACATATTTCGAAAAGGATTTATTTTCCTAAATATTGCGGAGCATTATCCAAAACCGCAACACTCCCCTCTGGGAAGTTGGAAAGAAGTTGGTTGTTAATCCATAGCTCAAAGTTTCTGAAATTCATTGACCATGATAATCTTCTGAGCTTTTGCCTGCTTCAAAAATTAACAATGAATTTTCACAGACACCGTTTTAGATCCTGCATGAACGACAATGAGACGTTAACTGACATTCGGCTTAGTCTTTTATGCCTGGCTGACTCATTTTGTCAGCATTTCCTAATTGTTAAATTATTGTCCACCACCCAAGTCTCATATGTATATAGTAAGATTCTGTTCCTTCCTAAGTCGACGTATTGCTTTCAGATACTTACAGCTCTATTCCATTTATATTTGGCTTTTCATTAATACTTTCCTTTAATTTCTGCACTTATTGCATTTGCAGCTCATTTATTTAAGAACTCATCTCAGAGAGTGAACCCTTAAGGAAATGCAATTCCTTTTTTTTTTTTTTTTTTTTTTTCCCGAAAATAATATTACAATTTTGGACTTTAAGGATCTTTCTTTCTCAATAAATAAAATTTGTCTATACAGCAGTGTATCCCATTTTTGTCAAAAACATTCGAATTCACTTTTGTACGCTCCGGTCTATTTCCTGGAGTAGATAAAGAAAACTCGCCGGCTTCAACCCGTTCTCTTTTTACCCTTATAGTTGTTGTTGTGGAACATCAGCATAATAAGTTTATTTTAATCTAAATTTATTGCCTCGATTCATCATATGCAGCTATCAATATTCTCAATTCCTCAAGGTTTATTATGTATAACTTTTCCTTTCTTTTGTTAATGTGGTGCATCCATTATTTGTATATATATATATATATATATATATATATATATATATATATATAAATTAAAAGTAATTATAAAAGTAGAACAGGATAAAACACTAAGATAAAGCCACACTTGAAATCGCTATACTTCGAACTACTAGAGTTCTTCTATGGCAAGATCTTGTCTTCTTGCCATAGAAGAACTCTAGTAGTTCGAAATATAGCGATTTCAAGTGTGGCTTTATCTTAATGTTTTATCCCTTTCTACTTTTATGATTATTGTTGAATTGCTACATTGTTAATAGTGTTACTTTATTTTTATTTTTCCTTTATATTATATATATAAAACTAGTAGGCCAATACATATGTAACATACATTAACACCTAAATAAAACATGCAATTTAAAACACCCAGCTGTTCAATATTAACATTCTGCAATCGTTAACGCCATGAGAATAGACGCCGAGTCGTCAAGTATTTGAAAGATGATACACATGTAGTTTTACTTGGCAGACGAGCCCTCCTCTCCGCATACGTCGCTGGCCATCTCTAGCTCCCAACAGTGCTGCTAAAAGTTTGCATTTTGTTGCACACCTCCACTCTGTGCCATACTTGTTTACTAACACCGGCACGCACTACAACGGGCGAGTCTTTATCGTGTCCCGCGTCATACGACGTTTGCAACGGTGTAACAATGTCGGCACGAGATCCGGCCATTTAGGAAATAACACGGACAATTCGAACAAAATGCCCCACTGCAAGTGAAAGAGAATCCCTCCATTAGCACTCGTGCAAATGCGGATAATATATGAATGAGTTTCAAGAGTGTTGAACATCTTCATGAGCAGATATTTAAAAGGTAATGCAAGTAAGTTCTGCAACCGTCCCAATATCCACTACAAGTACAGTTTTCGCAATGGTATCTGGAACATGTTAAATGTATGTTACATCCTCGTCCTATTTTGAACCTCATTTGTAAAATGAAGTAATTGCAAATGTTCTGTAACTCTGTCAAGGTCGTTACTTAAAGTATGATGTCTACGAAAAATGCTTAATAGGAAAACATGAACAATTGAGAAGTGCATATTTTGGTATCTTGTGCAAACTCTCAAGTTTGTCCGTTAATATGCTGTACATATTTTAATAATGTGAAAAACATGTAGAATGTAGATAAATATAATTTTTCTGAATAAAAAAAGTGTAAGAATGATGATTAGGACTTCCCAGCTTCCATCTGAAAGCTAACACAATGCTTAAATGTACTTATTCTGTTATGGTTAATTCTCCTTCTATTATGGCTGTTTTTTCATATAAATATAAACTTGAACTCTAAGCCCAGTAACCAATAGAGAGTGGTTTTGTGAATTACATAAATAAACAGCGGAAATTTCAAATGTTCTAAGTACCATTTACACCCAAACTCATTATGAAGACTTTTTACTACAAAGTTATTATTTAGTACAACAAATCGTTCCCAAAAATACGATGATCAGGGGAAAAAAATGAATAACAAGTTCTATGTACCATATGATGGAGGTTTGGGTTAAAGTGTCGTTTCACTTTTGTTACATTTTATTTCAGGTTTGAAGGGGAAATAATTACAAAAATAACATTGATGATTATCAGGAACATATGTTATAATGTTACTAATTACATCAGTACGAAAATGTTTTGTAAAACTTGTGCAAGAATACAAATCTTCATATTTTCTCCTCACGTAGTTTTGAAATTCTTACACAGGGGTTGAAATTGATATCTACTTTCTATGCTCTTCAGAAAGGAAAGACGAAAGGTGTTTTTTTTTTCCAGCACATAAAAGGGTTGATCTTCAATGACTGATTCTCCTCTCTTTAAACTCCAAACACTCTCTACTTTGCTATTTTTTTAATAGAGGTTAAAGCCCATTTTTATTTGTGAGATATCACAGGTAGAGGTCACTGATTATTACATGAGATGAAATGGTAAATTGGGAGTTTTTTAAAAAGGAAGGAAGTATTCTAGGCCTAACATTAAGGTACCTCTCGGCATTTGTCATTCCCACTGAGAAAAACTTGGAGAAAACCTCAGCCAGGGAGGAAGATCCTGATGGAAATCGAACCCCAGGTCTCCCGTCCAAGAGTCCGCGCCTTCTAATGGTGAATAAGTTTTTTTAATAGCTACTTCAGATAGATGACATGGAGATACTTATAACATTGTGCATTTGGAAATGTTACACTTATTTAATGTTAACAGTGAATCAGCAACATTCTTAAAATCAAAGAAATCACTTGACTGCATTGGAACTTCATGAAACGGGTTTACATCTCCAGCTTAATCCACAATCCTACGTAAATCTTGGAAAATGAAGGCCTCTTCTTTTCTCTATAAAAGTGAAATCTCTATCGCAACTCAAACAGCTATGGCCACTAACTAAATATTTCTGTACTATAAACATTTCCCCTTAAAAACTAATACTATCATGGCATGGCACTTAGAACACCAGATGACAGCATAGCATGGCATTTAGAGCTGCGCTTTCTGTTAACTAGTATTTGAACTATTTCATCCATGTATAGGCACTTAGAACACGACTGGGAATATGCATCTGGGTACATCGAACATATTTTTTTAAATAATTTAAAAATGGCACTTAGAATGACTTTTCGACGCTTCTTTCACTTTTTCCTATATTCGTGCTCGCATGATCCAGCCCTGAGGGCGCGCTTCATTAAATCCAGTACCCACGGTCACCTTTAGAACAAAAAATATGAGCAGCACATGAATTCGTTACCCACCGTGATGAGACATGCACTGATTTCCATTCCACCGTATCTTTGTTTTCGCTCGGGACAATGGCTATTGTATGCGGGCTTTTTATTTGTGGTTGAATAGTTGCTTAAAAACGAGCTTAGGGCTGATTTGTTCCCCACTTCCTGTTAGGGGGAATAAAAACCATACAACTTCCGTTTGGTACGGTCATGATTAATAATTTAATGGTGGAGGAAACGTGTAAAAGCGGGGCACAGATATGTTTCGGTTGTATGAAATGCTGGAAATAATACATTGCGATGCCTCTCCCTAGTTGGCTTTCGTTTGGCATTTTGCCACTTTTGTAGTCGATACAATTTTGCATCATTCTGCCATTCTTTATGAATAAATGAGCGAATATTGCAAAGTATATTTCTTTATATCATTTTCAAAACTTTAATTCGTTGTAATTTTTTAATTAAAAATATAAGGATATTGCTGCTACTATGATAATCTGCAGAGGAATACAAATATCGATAGGATAGGAGGAACTAAATAACACTTCGTTTTCAGTCCTTCAGAACAGAAAACAACGCCATTATGTATTTCTCGCATTATAACTCTTCTTAGGGATTGGTTGAACTTTTATTCCCATTTAGGCATTTTAAACTGCTGGTTATAGTTTTCATTTTACTGTACAATGACCAAAATTGGGCCTTTTAAAGAACTCTTTTATCATTTTAATAGTATTTAAAGCCCGTCTAACTGAAGATCATAGGCGGTGACACTGTTGATACATGAGATGAAATGATAAACTGGGAAAGGATTTTTATTTTTAAAGGAAGCAAACGTTCCAGGCCAAGTTTAGGGTACCTCCCCGTCATTTGCCATTTATGAAGACTGCAGAAAACCTTTAAAAAAATACTTCTGTAAGGAAGAATGATCCTGTTTGGAACCGAACCCCAGACCTCCCGCTCGCGAGTCCACGCCTTAACGATTTCGGCTACACGGGATGGTATTATTTTCTCATAGGCAACAAGGCATCAAGGAATAACGTTGAAGATCTAACTGTAAAATAGTTAAAGTAGGTCTCTCGTTTAGGCATGAAAATTGGCAAAATGGTATTCAATGGTATATTGAAATGTTTTATTTCCATGCAGCCATAGAGAGCTACTCACCATATTCCTATCGAATACATATTAAGTATTAGAGGCGCGCGCTGCTAACGGCGCACTTTGATCTCAAGGTTGTTCTTTCACGATTGGTTTATTCTCTTAAGTTTTCCTTGTCAACTTCTGCTTCTGTTCTCTAGGAGAAGCTTAAGCTGAAAATGTCCTTTCAGGTTGCAACTTGTTACTGGACAGAATTTCATTAAGGGAATTTGAGAAAATCTCACCCTATCATCCTTCTGATAGCGTTTTAAAACCTGGTTTATTGTCAACCTGTCCCACTCCTTGCCTTCTCCCGCAGTGTTGTGCTCACCATATTCATAATAACAGCGCATCAGTAAGCGGCAATCCCCTGGTCTCTAGTTCGGTTATTGCTGTGGTGATGTAGTAGAAGTTTGTTATGTATACTAATTTATTTTGATTCTCCTCGCTATGCAATGCCTTCTTTGCATTCTCAATGTATATAACTTCGTTTTCATCAAAATTATTTATTACTTAAAACAATTAAACAATGAATTAAATATAAAACACCTAAAATATAAAATAAAATAAAAAATTTAAAATGAAATTTCAAAATTTTTATTTATTTATTTTTCTAGTTTATGATGACCAAAATATTTCCCCAGCAAGTCCCTGAAGTCATTGTTATTCAGTGAATACCACAGAAAGTTTACTGCAACTATGGCTTTGCTCAAAGTCAGAAGAAATTCCTCTTTGTTTGCAGGTTGATTTGCAAATGCTCTAGGAAGGATTTTCGTCAGCTGCATGTTTCTCTCTTCTGATAATTCACAGCTGATGTAATTGGAATCACTTTTCACATGGAATGTAAAATACATTTTTTTTATCAAGTTCATTTTTAAGAACGCAAATAAGCATGCAGGGTATAAATTGCTGAGTCAATGAATTGCATTAAGAAGGATCATTAATATATTTCTTATGCCTCTTTCACTATTTTTATCATTAAAGACTTAATTAGCAGTTCTCTTTATTTTTTAGATTATTAATAATAAATGTTATGCATTAAGCTGTCTTGTTAATTCCTAGGATTTGAAAAAATGAACAGTGCATTAAATTAAGTAAAAATATAATACTGAAATATTGCCCACAGTTTAACAAAATGTATGTGAACAAGAAACGTATCTCCCTTTCACAAAGTTAAACTCCAGCAGAATGAAAGCATTTGCTTTGATGATACAAATGACTAAGAAGAGCTTTCCTACTTGACTTTTTTTTCTGACATTTGACTTTCACTGTTGGAACGTATTCTTCAGTTCTGTTATTACACTCCTGTGCAGTCACCGAATTCTGATGCGAAACTGAGCACCAGATAATGGAAGTTGAACGTGGAGCGAGCGTTTAATTGTCGAGTCAGACAGTACATGAAAACGTGCAAGATCAGCGAGTGCTAGTGCAAACATTTCACCTTAGAACCTTTCTCTGGTTGCTCACAAATCCCCGATAATCACCGTCTTCGCTTTGATGTAACTGCGAACTAGACTTTGTTCTATTCTTTTTGCAATGACATCAACTAATCGACTTTTAAGATACCACTCTAAAACATAATCACTATCTCAACTCCACGCGATGAGCGATAGCCCGTTCTTATTGGCGCTGATGCTCAACACATAAATTGTTGACCAGTTTGTAGAGTGCGTCGATATTCTTCGACTTCTTCATAGCACAAAGACGAGCAAAGGGCTAAAGTCAAATGTGCTTTTTTTAAAATAAAATCTTGCAAACAGTCGCATTCAAAAGAAAAAAGTGTTCTTATACATGCATAATGAATAAATAAATTAATACAGCCTGTCCACAGATACAGTGCGTGATTGTAAATTGTTAGTATTTCGTAACCTGTATATTAGACAATTTATTCCGATGCCATTACAAAGATCGATTCGAAGAATTTTTGACTTAAATATCGGGGAATGTGTAATTGCCGGCGGCAACAATAGATGACGCCATAAAAACAAACAAACACTGTATTGGCTGCCGTTCTTTCGCTTGTCACATTGTTTGATTGGAGTACTGAAGTAAATTATGTGAATATTTAAATTACAACTCAGTTTGAACTCTGCAGCCATTTGACGAGTTTATGGCGACTCCATAGGGACGAAGCACACAGAAGAAAGAGTGTAGTGGCACTTAGCTGCTTTCAGACCGCAGTTTCAACATTATACCCCTAATGACAAGATGACTGTGAAGTGGTGTAGAGATTTGTGGAGAAGGGTTGCATATGTGATCAAGGGAAATAACCTGTCAATGCAAAATTGTCAAATGTAAGCGAGAGACGCTGTACGAAGTTCTAAGAAGTCAACTCTATCGCCTGAGGTTTCACCCTTATGAACTGCAATTACTCAGTGCATACGTTGCAATCTAACGACTTACTTTCTGTGAACATCTCAGAAGATACGTTGGAATGTGTGCTACAAGAGTGGCAACATTTCCTTGATGTCTACACAGTGACACGTGAATGAGGGATAAGAGCTGATATTTTTCACCACTTTCATGTAACATGAGCTTCCGTGGTCTTATTTATCATCATAGTCTTCCTTGACACTAACGCACATTGCCCAGCGATGCTCCAAATCTTTTATTCCACCACGAAAGTCGTGCAAAATGACGTTGTTTTTTAAAATCCCTGCCTTTTCACGCGTATTTTTGTCCTCAAAAACTTAACATAATAAACATACTCCAGTGATAAATGTTCCAGTGAGAAGACAATCAGAAGGTCATTTGAAAAGTTTTGGGAATGATCCACAGATTACAGCAGCAGTTCCGAAGCTGTTTTGTTATCAAAACCAGTCGTTTTTCATAGTGCAATTATACATGGGTTGGTCAGGAATGTTGCAGCGCAGAGGAGAGTATACGGGAAAGTGGCAAATATCGTGCCATTAAGCACTTGGTAAAGAAGAGTGTGAATGCATCAGCAATGTCTACAAACATGAAAAACTTGGCATCATCATTTTCAACCGTTTCCAAGTAGACCATGGTGTTTTAGATTGGCAGTTGTCCTGCGTACCGGACAACTGTTATAACAATAGAAATTATCGATAAGATGCCCGATGTGGTTCTGGAGGATCGCCGATTAAGTATCCAAAATTGCTGAAGCTCTGGGCATTTCAGGGCACGCGTATTTCACGTTTTGAGACTAGAATTGTGCAAGAAAAACAGCTGACTCAGGATGTAAAGCGAATCAGATTCATATTTCTCCGTAAAGTTTGGCCCTTTTTTTTTAGAGAGATACCGTCCCCTTTGTGACAATGATGAAATGGGTGCCCTGGCCACATACCTGAAACAAAATAGCAATATAAACAAATAAAGCATCACGATTTTCCACCGTCAAAGTAGGCCAAGTGTGTGAAATCCCCCGGAAAGATCATAGCGTAGTTTTCTGGGATAATAAGGAAGTCATATCTCCCAATGTTAATTACCTTAACAAAGGATAAAAGTGCGCAATTCTTTTGCAAACGGAAGAAGGCCATTCCCAGATATTCAAAAGTACTTTCAAATAAACTAATTAAACAGTTAACACTCTTCTCTTTTGTCTAATTTCCTTCAGTTTGTCTTTCATTTGTTCCTTTCTTTTCATTTATCTTCATCTCTGTTCATATTTCATCTTTGTACCTTTTCCCTCTATTTATTTCCATTTATTTTTCTCTTTCCTTCCTCTAGATTTCTCTCTTCCATATGCTTATTTTTCTCTTATATACCTCTTTCTTTCCGTTATCTCCCATCTTCTTTCGATTTTTCGAGTTTCATTACTTTCCCCTCTTCTCTTTCTTTACCTCTACTGTGCCATAATCCTCTTCTCTGGCGTTCATTCCCTTCTATATTCTTTTACTGTAATCTCATATATTGCTTTCTCGTTCTTTTTTCTCTTTTTCCTTTCTCAGTCTACAGAATATTCCTTGAGTGCAGTACTGTAGAGACGTGAACTGCCGTAAGAAATGCTACGTATATACCAAATCCACTGTCATTTAATGAAGTAGTAGTAAATAAATCCTATTGCCATTGGCATTCATTCCCTCTTGATAAAATCAAAAGGATATATTTTTAAAGAGCCTGGTAATAGCGAGATATCATGAAGACGTATTCTATAGTCTGAGAATGCAGGAGATAACCAGGTCTATACAAAAGCCATTCATTATACAGTCATACCACATTAACAGACGAATACTAGCGAACAGCTGAGAATGAATGAAGAAGCGGACAATAAGGCAGCCTCCTATAAACACGGATGACGTTCGTTAGCTTCTAGAAAAAGATCAATGTTATAAGCAGGTTTTCTTTAGCAGTCCCTTATTTTCATTAATTATGTGCACTTCAAAAGGCATTATAATTGGATCTATTTGGCACTAGAAATATTTTGGAAAACAAAACTTCAACATTGAAAAAGAAAAAAATTGTGCATATTAGCGCTTTCAAATATTACCTTAGCTTTTTATTAGAGCAGTTATTTTAAATATCTGGTTTTCACGTTTTTATTCCATTTTTTCCCGTGAAGAATACGCAACTACATTTAAGATACGAGTTGTGATATAAAGCGATAACTGATATATTATTAGTTTATAAATGTTTTCTTAGATTGAAATAAATGAAAACGCCTGTGTTTCAAACAGTGAAACCGCAGATAATGCGATAATATATAACAGTTAAATACAAATATTTGCAATATTTAGCGAAACCTGAGTTGCTCTTCAGGCTATTAAGAAATACTTCGCTTTTCAATATTATACATTCGGTATGTCAAAAATGTTGTTTGAAATTAAAATGAAAAAGCATAATTCTCTGCGAGTTTAGGATTCATTACAAAAAGTATTATTTCTTATACGGCACTCTCCGTTTAGGCCAGTGCGAGCATTTAATCGGAAACGGCGGAAAATAAAACCAGGATATGGTCGGGAAAGTAGTTTTCAAGCAGGGGATAATGTCATTCTTTAAAGTTTAAAATTGTTCTAATAATTATCATAAACTATACACAATAACTCACTAACGGTGCTTTCAACAACAGGAAAAAATAACAAGTTGTTACTTGAACAAACTACTTTAACATCCAAAATTGCTGTAATTTGGAAGCATTTTACTAAATTCATTTAGAAAATTGTATACAACAAATATGTTTGCCTAACATTTACACAAATAAAAGTTAAATGGCTAAGCCTTGAACATATTAACTTTCAATATTACCTCAAGTAGAGCTTAATTTAGCATGTAAAAGTTTAAAGCCTACCACGTTTAAGAAATTGAAAGTTAAATAATTAATATTACAAGGTGTATTACCTACATTCCGATATGTAAAAAAATCCTCAAATTCTGTATATTAAATCACAAAAGCTGAAATTGAACTAAAGTACAATACATATTATTGTTTGGTCAGCGAATTACATTTCTTTTATTTAACAACAAGCTTTAACATCTTTGGTCATTGGAGTCATTGACATTGGTCATTCAGGGAGGGAAACGGCCTATAAATTTAACTCAAAGGCCTCTTTTTCAGGTTTCAGGTTCTTTTTCGTGACGTAAATCTACGACACGGGACCCAAGGCCTTACTTCCCTTCCGAAGGATGATTTTTAATTCACCGACCCTGGCCGGTAGTCAACCCGCAATCTTGGGCCTACGTGGCCAAGTATGGTTACTACTAGACCATGGACTCATTTGGTCAGTGGGTGAGACGAGGAAGACAGTAACAATTCTAAAAATTAGAAGTAATGTTCAAAAGCGATCTACCCTGATAAAAGCGCTACTCCCTGTAAAACACGCTTAACAGGCCGAGGGTCAATTTGTGACATATGGCACTTCCAGAGTATTCGACGTTAATGTAAGTAAATAAAAGCAAGGTGCAGGTCTCAACTTGGTAAGAAGGCGAGAGGCTTTTGTGCCAGGTATTTGAAACAAAAGCGCATACGGATATGTGCACATTAGTATGAACTGTGTACTTTTAGTAGAAAAGTTGGCACTGACACCTTAGGCAGGGCTTCTGAGCGAGAGATGTGAGCACCGAATCCCGCCAACACTGTTCTCACTAATTGCGTTCTATTTTCAAGTTTTTCTCAGTCTTCTTCCATGATTATGTCGCCGAGGTACTTTAATCTTACGCCAGACGCTTTTTTTCCCTCCAGCATTTCATCTCATGCATCATTTGTAGGGCTTCGACGTTTAGATGCTAAACAACATGAGAAATATTTATTTTACACGCTAAGATAATTTAAATATGTTACAAAAATATAAAAATGTGTCATTAGGTTTGAATTACTTCACGTGAATCTAAACAGCATACTATACTCGCCTAGATATGATATGCTATGCTTCCCAAGTGTTGAAGTAATGCAATCAATATACTGGGGCTTCGTTTTGTTTTTTTCCCGGTGCGCGAACTAGGCCGGTAGCCGGAATACACTGCTTACGTTTGTCACAGAAGATGAAATTTCTCCTTCCGGAATCTGTGAACTGTAAGCCATGCATCTCAATAACCTTGAGAGGAAGATACAATTTTGTAGCAGAATATGCTCATGCACCTTACGGCTGATTTCCGGTTGTTTTCCAGGGAGTGCTGTAATCGAGTGAGATATCTATCTGTTAACAATTGAAGCCTGCATCTTATTTTCTTGTCCAGCACTGATCCTTCCATTTCTTTTGAATTTAACTATATTTTACGCACTGTAGATCTGTCCATTGCACGAATCCCTGGAAAACATTCTTGAAATTCTACACGACACGGAGCAGCTGATTAATTTCTTGAAAGATTACAGCAAATGTAATACGTTGCCTGCGTTAAATTGTTTAACAAACCTGATCACAGCCTTCCTTCGATGCAATGAGTCATTGAGATATCCAGTCGAAAATATTAAAATAAAAATTTCCTGCAAAAGATAACCTGTCGTTGGTTTTGCTTTAGACATTGTTAAATGACATTAAAAGAATATAAATAAAAATCATCATCTCAAAGCAGCAGAAATTAAACTACAACCGAATGGCTTGACTAAAGTATACTGTTTTGGAAATATAAAAAGAACTTAACCGGCTTGTGTTAGATAAAGCATAAGTCTAAAATTAATGAAAAGAAAGGGAAAAAAATTAATTAAAATACTTCCAAGATACATTCAAGGCAGCGGATTTTTTTTTTTTTTTTTTTTTTTTTTTTTCGTTTTATTTATGGACGCTCTTTAACACCACAGGTCATCAACGTCCCATTCAATTCAGGGCTTGAAACGGCCGACAAATTTTGCTCAGAGGCCTCTTCTTTCAGGCTTGAGGTTCTTTATCTTGCCGTAAATGTACGACACGGGACCCACGGCTTTACTTCCCTACAGCCATGCGTATGATAACAAATTCATGGAGGCTCATATTCCATAGTGAAAAACCCATCTTTAGAACTATTACTCGCAAGGCAGAGCGCACAGTATTAGGTATTTTACTAAGGTTCCTGAAATGGTTAATTTGAAACTGTGCTTTTGTATAAAGTAGCTTTATGAAAAGTAAAGTTTTTGCGTATTAGGTTATACAACATTTAAATTACATTCTGAGTTCATCATAACAGATATTTGAAACTTGTTTATGAGTGAAATCTCAGTAAACCGGAGTTAAATACTATTAAGGAAGAGTTGGTCTCTTTTGCAATTATACATCCAAACAAATTCTCAATGTTAATGTTTATATGGGTATGATATCCTCTTACACTCTCAAGAACTTACATAATAATAAGAAGCTAATAATATACGTTTCTGTCTTTAAATTTTGGCCATAACAATCAATAAATGACGTTCAGTACCAATACTCAACAATTCATTTTCTCTTTTATTTTACTTTCTGCTTTCGAACCAAATGTTTCACTTATTTAACATTTCCCAACAGAACATATTTAATAACAATTTATTTGTGACAGAACTCAGATTGTTGTGCTTAGAGATGTTGGAAAATAAATGCTCACCTTTTAAAAATAAAAGAAGAAGTTGTTATGATTTCCCGTCATCGCTACATGAACTAAGTTACATTTCGTAGGGAAAATGAATACGTATGTATGTACGCATGTACGTTATTTCTTACATATAAAGTCAAGTGTTCCTCTTCAAACGTTTATTTCTTCTTTATCTCTCCACCGTGGGTGACTGAGACAGTTCAACGCGGATTCGTGAGTGGGAGGTCTGGGTTTCGACTCTCACTAAGAACGTTCTTCCAGACTGATGTTTTTTGCAGGTTTTCTTCAGTCCTCATAAATGCAAATGCCGGGGAGGTACCCTAAACTTAGGTCTGGAACGCTTCCTTTAAAAAGAATACTTTCCCAATATATAATTTCATTTCATGTATCATCAGTGTTCACCGCCTGTAATGCCTCAGTAGTTAAAACGGGTGTTATATATATATATATATATATATATATATATATATATATATATATATATATATATATATATATATAAATTAACAGTAATAATAAAAATAGATAAGGATAAAACACTGAGAAAAAGTCACACTTGAAATTGCTATATTTCGAACTACTTCGAGTTCTTCAATGGCAAGAAGCTAGACAAGTGAAGGTGATAAAAGTAAATATTGAGTATCGAAGGTAACGTTATGCATGGAAACAGATGAAACTAGAAACAAGAGTGTGGGAAGAAAAAAACTAATACGTAAGATTTAAACCTGGTGGTATACGCGCTTTATGTAAAAATATAGCTGCCATTTCTCTATCTCTGAGTAAACTTTCAGAGCATTGTGTAGATAACGCATCAATAAGTGTTAGATTAAAAGCATCATCAAAATCCTTACAGTGAGATAAGGCATGTTGGGCAACCGGCAAGGGAGACTTGGTTTTAACAGAACGTCTATGCTTGTTCATACGTAGCGAAACAACAGTAGAAGTTAAACCAATATAAAATGCTTTACAAAGCTTACAAGATAACATATATACGACGTTCTTAGAAGAACAAGTAGGAAATGAAGAAATGTTAAATTCCCTGGATAAATTAGGGCTGTGGAATGAATTGTACGGCATAATTAGTGCACAGGTTTTTACATTTAGGACGTTGGCAAGGGTACGAGCCAGCAAAGGGACGTGGTAAATAGGAGAGGATAGGTTACGGCGAAAAATACTTTTAAGGTTAGGGGATGTTCTGAAAGTAAGGCGGGGTAAAAATTTAGAAAAATCATTTAAAGGTGGATGCATTAACAAAGTATCGTGACATTCTTTCAAAATAGGTTGATAATTTCAATTCCAGGCACGTAAGAGTAACAAGGTTGATGAAGTTCTTGTTAGAAGTTTTAGGTTTGCATTGGAAAGTTTTGTGCGCTGGGATTATACGGGATTTTAAAAGAGAGGA
This sequence comes from Metallyticus violacea, assembly GCA_030762175.1. Classification (NCBI taxonomy): domain Eukaryota; kingdom Metazoa; phylum Arthropoda; class Insecta; order Mantodea; family Metallyticidae; genus Metallyticus; species Metallyticus violacea. Next base: position 61,316,096 of record CM060832.1, on the reverse strand, counting down.
AGGATAATTTTGGTCTTGGAACTTTTGAGTTAGGTTTTTAATATACTTGCCAAGAGATGAAAAGTTGTTACAAAGACGATGACCACGGATTGAAAGAGAAAAAGGAATAGATCTTTTGATATGCAAGGGATGACAGCTATCAAAATGAAGATACTGTTGTAAATTGGTAGGCTTAATGTGTACAGACGTAAGAAAAGAGCCATTGCATAAAGAAATATCAATATCTAGGAAAGCATTGGGAGAGACAGAAGAAGTGAACTTAACTGAACATTTGGAGTTAAGATTAGTAAGGAACTGCTCGAGAGATTCTGAGCCATGAGTCCAAAGCACGAATATATCATCAATATACCTCAGCCACAGTAATGGTGCCAAAGGTTCTGATTTAAGAAATTCCTCCCCTAAGCGAGCCATAAAAAGATTGGCATAAGAAGGTGCCATTCTGGTGCTCATCGCAGTACCTCTAATTTGTAGATAATATTTATTATCAAAACTAAACGCACTGCAAGTGAGGACTAGATAAGCAAGATGACAAATGAAATCTGTGGATGGGGGTATGAGGAGGTGCTCGAGAGTTCAAGAAATGTCTAACAGCAGCTAATCCTTCATGATGGAGAATGTTAGTATACAGTGACGTCACATCGATAGTGGCCAGAAGTATATCTGAATGTGCCGAAGGATCAACTTTCTTTAGTAAACTCAAAAAATGGAAGGAATCCTTGATATAGGATGGCCTAGACGTAACAAATGACTGTAACAAACAATCTACTAGAGCGGAAATACGTTCAGTTTTATATACATAGAATAAAAATAAAGTAACACTATTAAAATGTAACAAATTAACAGTAATATAGAAGTAGATAAGGATAAAACACTGAGATAAAGTCACACTCTTTCCCCTTCTCGCATTCACCATTGCAACTGCTCAGTTTTGAAGGTTTGTTCAAAGCAGCATTCATTTGCTGACTGCTGTTCTCTTTTCAGTCACAACAGAAAACAAAAGGTAACTTTATCTATGTACGAGGTTATGTCCATAATTTTCCAGCTCGCCGATAAAGATTATCGCCTCCACAAAAGCCTTATCTGGTGTTATACTTTATCTGTTAAGTAAATATTGCAGTTATAACTTCCGCTCCGCTGTGTTCAGTTGCTCAGATAAAGTTGCATAAAGAAGGCTATTTGTAGAAGATTGTGACAAGTTCAAAATGCAGTATCAAGCTGTTATTAAGTTCTTTACAAAAGAAGGACTCACTCCAAATGAAATTAAACAACGATTGGACGGTGTATATGGGGAAGCATCCATATCATATTCTACTGTAAAAGAATGAACCAAACGTTTTCCAATGGGTCGAGAAAGCATTGAAGACGAGCATACAACTCGGCCCTTGGAGGTGCTCACTCCTGGAAACATTATTCTTGTGGAAGGAGAAATTGTGGAAGACCAGCGGCTCAAAGTTATAGAAATAGCAGCAAGTTTGGACCTTTCTAAACCAATAGTCCTTCGAATTATTCATGAACATTTAAATATGAATAAAGTCAGTGCAAGATGGGTGCCTAGACTTCTTTTCTCAGTCCAAAAGCGGCAACGAGTCATCTGTTGTCGGCATTTTTGGAGCTCAGCCGTGGTAACGAGAGAGAAGTTCTGCAAACCATTGTTACAGGAGATGAAACTATGGTCCTCTACTAAGATCCCTTGTTCAAGAGCGAATCAATGCAGTGGTGTAAACCTGGCGAAGCACCGCCGCTAAAGGCCAAGATCACTCAGTCAACCAAGAAGATCATTACCACAAACTTTTGGGATTGTAAAGGAATGCTCTTCATTGATTTCAAGAAGAATAACACCACAGTAAATGGAGAGTATTATGTTGTCCTACTGCACAGACTGCGTGCTTCTATCAAAGAGAAAAGCTGAGTGGAGTGTGCGCCTTCTTCACGACAACGCGCCTGTGCACACAGCTCTTGTTGCAAAGGAAGCTGTGAAGAAATGTGGCTTCAAGGAGATCGACCATCCACTCTACAGCCCAGATCAAGCTCCCAGTCACCATTTTTTCTTCTCAAAACTCAAGAAGGACCTTCGAGGAAGGAAATTTCAGTGTGACGAATAAGTGGTGGGAGTTGTTTATGCTTATTTTGCAGACAATTCTGACTATTGGGGGGGGGGGGGGTAGGATTGAAATGCTAATTCAAAGATGTGAGAAGTGTATTGTAATAAAGGGTAAATATATTGAAAAGAGAAATATAGTTTTTGTCTTTATCATCCCTAGAAAATGGTTAGGCCGGAAATTTATGGATCTACCCTCGCATTCTGAAGTGCTATGTGTTTTAAAGATTATGAAGACGAGTTAGCGTTTGAGTTTTAAAATCCTCAGGAGAAAAGGAGGACATATACAAGTGGTGCATCTGATGTCTTCACCAGATGTATCATTCATCACAAGTCGGTCCTGGTGGTGTAGCGGTAATCACACTTGTCCTCTAAACCCAAGATTGCGAGCTCTATCCAGCCAGTGTCGATGACTTTTTTTCGGGCGTAAAAATCCTAAGTATGACTTCCTTCGGAATGGAAGTAAAGCCGTGAGTCCCGTGTCGTTGATTTACGGCACGGAAAAGAACCTCAAGCCTGAAAAAAAAGAGGCCTCTGAGGAAAATTTACCGGAGGTTTCACCACCGCCTCATGGTACGCCGATGTCCTGGGATGTCAAAGAGCGTCAGTAAACAAAACAAATCAACAAATATAACATGATCTATTATCATGTTATCACAACAATGTAACAATTTAAGCAGTTATAAGGGCTACATGTAGGATCAATGAGATCATTCCAGTAATCAGCTACATACGTACAACACTCTTGATGGGGGTGAAAATTTCAAAAAAGCAAAATAATATACGTCATGTTTCATGATTTGCCATCTTCTACGTTCAGGCTAAGAAGCATGAATATTGAACAGGCCATCAAATTATTGCGCCATTATAGTCGATCTCTGACTTTGTGACTTTATTTGACTTATTTCAGTTTTTTCTGAAATGTTCAATATTTATTTAATAAATTAAATTTGTATCTGAAATAATTAAGATATATTTACATGTATATTTATGTATTGCATAAGCAATAGTAGATACCGTTCTACGCGTAACTATTTTAGAAAATAAATAAATAAATAAACCGGTATACTTCATCCAGAAAGGATATTTCTTTCGTATGACAGATGGGTTCTCTTTATTTAAAGTGACCGTTGGGTAAGTGGAAAGAAAACAAAATAATTTATGAATAATAACACCAGCAATCAGTTTAATCACCTAATATATGATTAAAACTAAAAAAATTCCCAGACTATTATGCTATGGTAGGTGCTGTGATATGAAACAACGTAACAATTTTCCATTGACTCTTCCTCACATTTCCACTGAGGATGCTAACCAAGGTATTTAGCGAAAGCAGCACCCATCACACATAATGCCGAAAGTATTATTTTCAACAACTTTAACGCTGGCCGCCACAGTCTAAAAAGTAACATTACTCATTCGTTGTTAACACAAATGTTTTTGAAAATGCTTCCTAGTCTTGTTAAATCGAGTTCTGTCATATTCTGTGGTTGGACTAAAATCATGAAATAAGAAATACATATTCATTTCAATTGCATATTTTTTTCTTTATGTTGATGTATTTTCCTATTACTTCCTATTATATGTAACTACCTTAGCATTAGACGGTTTGTCGTGAACTAAATGATTTAAGTTGGAGAGACAAGCAAATTAATGCCTTACCTTCTATTAGCTGATCCAGCATGCCGTATATGTGCGCGGTGGCTTCATCCGTCATGACCCATCCCCCCGTCGCAATTTCCAGACGCCCCTCGGCAAGAAGGGAGCGTACCACCCGCCGTTTTGTAGGATGAGCACTGAAAAATACAGTTAACCTGCGATTATCAGCCTGAAATAACAGAAAAACAGTTTTTGAAGTTCTAGAAATATTTATCTTACGCTCTTCCCTACACTTTATCTTTACAAGATAAGAGCAATGTAAAAGATAATGTATAACTTTAATAAGAACACAACTTACTGAACAAGAGGTAGTATAATTATTAAAATAATAACATGTTTCTAAAAATTACCAAGAATAACCTCATGTATAGTTTGTTAATGCCTTTCATTTCAAAACTTTGCAATAAATGCTTATGCAACGGTTTAATTTAAGAAAAAAAAATAATAATTAAGGAAATAAAAAGTCTACTTATATATTACGAGGAAGTTAAATAAACATTGGCTTTAAAATATCCACAAATATCTAAATTTGTTGATTTTTATTAAATAATTCAGATTTTTAAAAACATATGGTTACGCAGATTTGAAAGTTTTGAAATTAACATCGTGTAATTTTCGTTAGGATAAGAAGCAAAATTTTTCTTCCTTAATTAAAATAGCCCTTGAAACAGATTTACAATTTCTCCCTGTCACAAACCGAAATCAAAAATGTTTTTATGTTACATTAAATTATTTACATCATCAACTTGCAAGTATTCCCGTTGTGGGTTCTGAAAGATCATGCGAGCCATTTGCTTCAGTGTCATTTAGTGCGATGTTAAGATGTTAATTTCTTGGACGTGAAATGGCGAGCAACTTTGTCCAGCGACCTCTTTTTTTAATTGTGTGAACTTGGCGAAATACTAGGACAATGGGTCCACTATTATATTAATATTTTAACGAGGTTTTATACCCATCACTGAATCCTCTCAGCTCTGATTTGCACTATTGGCTAGAAACGTAATGTATATTGCATATGGAAAATCAACCAATTAATATAAGTATTTTAATAGTGTTTAACGCCATTTTTCACTACGGAGGCATTACAGGCGGTAGAAAAATGATACACGAGCTGAAATGATAAATTTGAAAATAATCTGTTTAGGAAGGAGGCGTTCCATGCTTAAGTTTAGGGCATCTCCCTGATAAAGAGTGAGATAAACTGGAAAAACCTGAGTCAGAGAGAACTGGCGGAAATCGAACCACAACCTCTCGTTTAATGGTCTGTGCCTCAGCGATATCCATTATCCGTGTAAAGAAAGGTAACCTCTTACCTTGAGCATCTTGTTTCCGTTATAAATTCTGATATTCTGTTAGAATGTCTCGAAAATCCGCATGCTTTGTTATAAGTGAGGGATTTTACAGTGAAAACACAAACATTCAACATTACACCTTTAAACACAATGGCACACGAATAATTGCTATAGGTTGAAGATAGGTTGGCTATCGCATACTTGTGACCTGGGAAAGTGACTGTAGAAAGCATGCCTGCAGTTGTAAGGCTGAATAAAATCAGTAACAGCTATTTCAGTAGACAAGTGTGAAAGTTACGTTACAGGATCAAAACCTTCGACATACATTTATTGAAATATTTTCGTTACTCTGTTGGCTATACTGCACATCCTCGCAGTAACTTACCACGGTTTCTTCTCCTCAAGGTTCGCTGTCTCTTTTAGTTCTGAAAAGGTTTGTTTTAACTCAAGGACGTTACTAAACCCCCACGTTACCGTTTGTTTTAGTGATGATGCTTAATATTGAACATTGGTAATGTTATATAAAAGTCAGGTAAAACACATAATTCCTCGGTAATTGTAGTGCATTTTATGTTAAATGTATGAAATCCATGCATATGCTGTAATGGTGCGGAAGTTGAAATTAACTTAAACGAATAAGTCATTTGTGGTTTTTTTGTTAATTTAAATATAGATTTATACCCTCTATTGGTACGAATACACTATATCAGAAATATGTTATATTAGTTCTTATTTCAGGCTTAGAGGTTCAAAAATTAAGGGATTCTCACGAAATCTCGCCTTATTATTTAGGTATGCTAGAAAAGTCACGTTATCAAAGGGCTAAGTTTATCTGAACTTATTCCCAATGCCACATGATGCCTTCTGCATACCGAAGTCACCAAGTGCAAAGCTGATGGAGCCAGCAGACGTTCCATTTCTACTTTGCACCGTGTTTATATTGTACCATCTCCGCCATGGTTAATACAACCACATGGAATTCTCCCTGAAGACAGACATTCCCATGCCCCGCTATCTGCGACATTCACAAATGGACCGAGGAAGTGCGCAAAGATGAACAGCAGATCTATTTATCAGATGTACAAATACACTTGTTATGAGATACGCGAGAATATCGACCATTGGTCTAATAAATGGAGCATTCCTAACCGTTATTGTTGCTCAAGCTGAGGATTATGTCATCCTCATGCGTTTGTGCGAGGATAGGGTTCCAGAGCTATGAAAAATGATCCAATAGATTCAGTTAAAGTAGACACAGGAATCCGAACTATTTAAAGAAATCGTTCCTATCACATTTCCTGATCAAATCAAACTTCTGTTTTTTTTGTGGTAGTTCTTACTATTTTTGACATACTTGATTTCATCAGAATTTTAATGCCTCCTAGAACCCTAATGACTTGGCTGGTCCCGACGATTATTAAGCCCTGTCATTGTTTTACTCATTCGAGTTCTGAAAGGGTTCATTCAATGTTGATGAGCGCGATTCCGAAACTGATTTCGCAGCTGAAACCCATGTGGTTTCATCTGTGTATGTTACATTCAAATGACTAAGCCTTTGGAAATAGAGAGCTGAAGATGGTCGCTCATCCTATTCCAACGCCTTTTATTCTTCTGTATGTAGTCCATCTACTTACATTCTATCTCAGAACTTTGGTAACTCTAGTATTTCAACTTCTTCCAATGCACCACAAGAAACTGCTGAGGATCTTGGACATTCGACTCCTGAATCGCTGCGTACTTCTCGAGTTCGAGTTTCTAGGTAGGAGCATTGTTCAGCACGACTGCTGTTGATTGTATGATCAAAAGGATAGCGTGTGCTTGATTTTGTTCTATGTTAAGTCTTCTATTTATAATTACAATGCACATACCAATGCTGTCATGGATAGAGCAGTATTAATGAAAGACTGCCATTCTCTCAGGCAGAAGTATCAGCGACATCTTCCAAAGTATTCACTTAATATACATGAAATGTTTTGTATATTAAACGGCAAGAACTTGATCTCTTCCTGTACATCTTTTTCGATTCTCGGTATATATTCTGAGGAGATGTTTAATGGTATTGTACGGTCAGTTTCAACGAAGGACCCCGCTTCATGAACTCGCATCCATACTGGCAGGATATGTCAATCCCTGTTTCTTTTACATGCTTTTCGAGAACTCTGCTGTCCGACATACGAGTATGCTCCTAACTTTGTTGACTATTGTATTCAATCTGTGAAACATTGTGTAACGTTGAATATTTGTACTTTTACTGTAAAGTCCCTCACTTATAACACTAATTCACTTCAGCTACACTTCATTCCGAGGGCAGATCGTACCGCATGTTGAAGGTTTTTAGCCTTTCTACCAATTTCTCGGGTACTATGAAAACAATGAAGAGCAAATGCAGACCGGACTGGCGAGACTACTTTATCAAATCTAGGATCGAGATCTTCCATAAAAGCTATTCGATCGTTCAGCAAAAGTATAAAGAATGCTTAACAAATTTATATTATCGCTGTGTATTGGATATATAGAGTATAGAACAAATAAGTTGTTTTTGAGTCAAACTATTGGTCATTTATGGTTACAAGATGAAGTAAGGGTGCAGAGTAAGGTTTCCACTGGTGTAAGTGAAAGCATAAATTTATATTACCTTACAAAGTTATAAGAGGAAAAAGACAACTGTTTTACCCCACATTACCCTGAGGTACTGTTATCACATAGTCCCAAAATAGTGTGACATTTCGTCCAGCTTTTTAGCAGGTATTTACTATGATTACTATCCATGCCCTGGTCTGGAACATTTTCGTCTTTCTGACCTGATTCTGATGAGGAAAATGTTGTACTATAATACTTAATAACATAAATATTATGAGAAGGATAAACGTTACTACAGCACCGAATCCGTTTTCATGCAGCTGGTTTGCTCTTAATCTCAAGGTTCCTGAAGGAATTACAAGCCTTGTGAACACAACACACTCGACTTATTCTCAGTTTCATTAATTACATTGCATCCGAGCTGCACAGCTACTGTTCCGAACTTTTGGATGTGATTTCATGAGGGTTAACAAGAAGTATTCGGTCTCGTTTGAATGTCTTAAATGCGTTCTCACATACATTGACCACTATTGCAAACGTTAACTTACAAACCAAGTGCTCCACGAGTCACGATCTCAAGGAATAGAAAATTCCAGTTATCGAGTGATCTCAAAGTTGCATAATCACGGAATCTCCTATCCCCAAGCTACAATCGACACTACCGCATACTTTAAACATAAAATTTACATTTCCTAGGCCTTGGATCGTCTGCATAATGTAGCGAAAATATTCTGTAATTTTCGGAAACTCCGCTGCGTCAGTAACCCGCTCTCTTGTTCAAATGGCGCATTTAACACTTTGCTTTCTACATGCTGAGTTCTGGTTATTCCCAATTTCTATGCCCTTTACCTCATTAACTTCTACATGTACCCCATATTCTTGCACTTTTAATAGTTGTACGTTACGTATATGCAAATGCCAAATCCATTATTATAATCATCCTATAAATATAGTTTTAAATACTGTTTGAAACTTTAAAATCGTATTTTACAACGCAGCGGGATATGTTCCACCCAGGAGCTTGGCGTAATTATTTTCAAAGGCTATAAATCATTAGACACTAATTACATACAGAAATTGTTCGTGTTTTGCTATTATCTAAACCTCTTTTGTCAAAATTACTTTATCGCTCTCAAAATGGTAGTCCTTCTAAAAGGTTTATTTTTGTTCTGTAAAGATAGCATTTCTCACTGCTGTATTAATAAAGTCTTGTTAGCATTGCTTTCCTTTGCATTTACATGGCACGGTTTTAATGATGTATCATTATAAATGTCACATGTTCTTAAACTGATAATGATATATTGAAATATCTCAGATTAAATATATAGGCAAGTTAGAGGTTTGTTCGTTTTATTTTTGAATTGCTTTTTACACAAGCTGCATCACAATGTCCTGTCTCTAGCACAACATAAAATGTATATGATGACCTACATGGATGATATCGCTTAATTTTATTTGTGAAACGGAGGTGTTACAAGTTTGCGGGATGTACTATTATGGTATTATTGTATTAATGCCATAGAATTTTATGTACGAAAAAATCGACAAGTTTCTCCGCTGAAGACTGTTAATAGTGCTAAAATTATAAGTTATCTTAAGTATCCATATTAATGAGATGCCGAAATATTTCGTTTTCTACAGTACGTAAATTACACGTTATAGTCAAAGGGCTCTATTTTTGTGAATTTGGACTTCGACAACAGGTTAAGAAAATTGTTTGAATTGTTAGTGTATACATATTCTCACACTATGGAATTTAACCCACATTTTGCCTTAACCGACAACTTGCAGATGGATCAGTGGTGTTAGGTCGTGGCAAGGCAGTGTTTTCAAGGTGACTGTGACTATTCTGTCGTCATATGCAGGGCGGTGATCTCATTTTATTTAACATAGAACTTAAATGCCATGTCCTGTTTGTTAATAGAGAGTATAAGCTAATAATTACACGAATATGTTTCCCGGATATTTGAATTTTGTTACATTAAAGACCACTGTCTTATCTTCACTCTCGGAGCTCTCCCGAATACGATACCTTGATATTCGATGTTACAAGCTGGATGGAAAGCAGCATTATGCAATCTGGCGAGATGCTGGAAGAATATCTTGCTGCTAGTCTCCGTGCCCGAGCGCCGGCGGAAAGAGCCGAAGGTAGTGTGACACAGCTATTAGCTAGATAATAGCCCTTCAGAATCAAAAGTGCATTAGCGTAGGAGGTTAGAGCATCGTGCTACTATTTGTGAAGATAGAATAGAGGGCTCAAATACTACCACTTTATGCATTTTTTTCTGCCGCAGTTAAAGGAGATTTGCCACAATTACAATGATTTACTCACTAAAACCACTGGGTTCACCGGTTTCTACTATTTTCCCGAGGTTAGCCGACAGATTAGGTTAGTGTATGTATATATGCATTAGTTGCGAATTGGAATAAGACACGTTTCGCAACGTTACAATATTTCTGCGTATAATATTGGAGAGACTAGCAGCAAGAGATTCCTTCATTCAGCAGAGCAAGAGTTTCCTCCAGCAGCAAGAGTTTGTTTTCAGCAGCTCTATTCGATTCAGCTTGTAACGCTATGTCACCTTGACCCGCTTTCCCTGTGACATCTTAAGTCATGTGTTATTATCTTTTTCCTGCTAGTTCTTGTTATTTCGCTCCTTCTACCGCATTCTTTGAGCAAATGTAGAAAAACACATTTTTTTATCCAATGCCAGTCTTTGTTTTCACGAACTTGTAAGCATTCTTTCATGATGTGGGGGTTGTGTAGCGAATTTCTGAAGCCGGGATGTACATGGGACGCCTCTCCTTGTCCCAGTGGAGATTATGTGAAGGTGTTATGGTACACGAGAGCTTGTCCTTTAAACCTATGATACCTGAATTAAGCACACTATGGTCGTCATAGGGATCGTCCTATCGAAGTAAAAGTTCCCCTGACAGAATTGTACCTGGATCCCCAGGGAATTAGGAACTCTTGATGAAGGAGCTGGTCTGTGGAGTAATATGAATCTATCGATTCTATATCTTGGTTTGCAAATGTTGATGATATAAGGCATATCAGAAGCAACATTTTTTGCATTCATGACTCGTCTGGAGTGTCTTGTCACTAAGAAAGCATAATCTAGCGGAATGTTATAGTGTCTGGACCTGACTGTGGACTCTTCAAGAGCTTTATAGCTTCAAGATTGCTCAATATCCTGGTTCACTACTGTGATACTTCATCGTCTGGACTTCATGCTTACGCCTGTAGCAATACATTGCAAGGGCAGTACTTGGCTTTTGCTCCAATATCTGCTTTCCGCCAGCATTCAATGCTATTTCTACTGAGATACATACAAGATGCGAAAATGTAACATTTATGCACACAAATATGAAATAATTGTTTATTATTATATTAATTATTATTTTTATTATTATAAAATAATATTTTTCTATTTTTTCTTGTCTCTACCTCTACAGTATATCCTTACTGTTTCGGCTTATCTCTAGCTTTATGTTTCTCTTCAATTATGGCAAATAAAATACAGCAATTGGCCATTAAAGAAAAAGCGTGAGTGTTTAAATGAACTCATTATACTTTTCTGTTTCTCAGATGATATAGCACATTGTACTAATACAGTGCGATCATGTGATGCTTTCCTCCGCGGTGCAGAGTTTTTCATACGAGCAAAGCCCTCACTCGTTTGCCGTGCCATGGAGAAGGTATCAAACCTGCTTGCTTACTTGTTGGCCTTGCCAACTGTCGCAGATGTAGTGCAGCTGTTCTCAGGAGTGCGTTGTGCTGCTCTTTTCTTAATTTGAAAGTATACATAAAGTGTATCATGCCTCAGGTGTTTACAATGGCACAGCGTGTCTTTATATACCATTCATATCCGTTAACTCAATGGTGAAGAAATCATAGGACCAACTTTTTAGAGCATATAGTTTATTCTGTTACTTATCTGAATAACATACTAAGCGATTTTTTCAGAGAATTAACTGAGAGGAAACGTGATAATACATTTTTTTTCAACAGGACTCTGCCACTGCTCACGCTGCGAGTAATTTCATGAACGCAATTCAAAATCTGTTTCTACAAGGTAGAATTATTAGTAGAAATTTGTGACCCTCCTCGGTATCCGATTTTACAGCCCGCGATTATTAATACAGGGTAGATTAAAATGCTGTGCACAAGACGAACTCGCACATCATATAGGAGCTCAAAGATAACATTCTTTAGGAAAATTGTCCGGGTTTCTCAAAATGAACTACAGCTAGTTAAAAGTAATTTCTCAAAGAGATGCCAAAAATTGTGGAGAATGAGGGTTGGCAGTTTCAATAACTCATTTGACAATTTTGTAAGTAATGGCTTCTTAATGTGGTTTGAGTTTTGTAAGGTTGGTTTAGTTTATTGTTTTACGCTCCCGCTAATCACCGAGACCAGGCGGCTGGCTAACGAGCGCGAGCGCGGTCTTAGTTTAAAACACTCCGGGGAAAACATAACTGCTGACATAGTACAATGCGACTGCGAAAACATCGAAACGTCAAGTAACCAAACACTTTGAGTAGCAGGAATTTAATAAAAATTACGACAATTCTGAATATAGGTCAATAATATACCCTCATTCACACTTATAAATACCAACATTTTGTTTGGCATCATCTATTCCTTTACTTAGAACTCTTCTCGACAACATTCTAAATATGTGCACACAAATAAACTTGTGGTGCAAGTTAAAAGCACGGTAGATCGAGAAAGATTGAATCCCTTGGCAGACTGAACCACAAGTGGTGTTTAACTTCACTAGTTGTTCTTGTATATTTTCAAATAACTGCTTATCAAAGCTTAATTGCCTGCCTAAATAAGGTCTGTACACGTTTATCTAAACACAAATAGTTCTAAGGTTATAATATGGGACTTGGTATGTTAAAACATAGGAATGCGCAATTCCTTGTTTTCTTTTTTATTTAAATGTAAACATGCGCATGCGGAAAAGTTAAATTACCAAAATAAGGAAATAACACATTAACACACGCAATATCTGTGGAAATACGAAAGGAGTGACATTAAAAGAGCTTTGCAGTGGTAAAATAACATAAGAGTAATTAAAAGAAAGCAGTGTTTTGCTTTTCCCGAGGTGCGACAGATTTTTACAAAGAGCCCATTGTCTAGTAATAAGAACTAAAGCAAGGAAAACTCAGACTTTTCTCTCAGCTTAGATTCATGTTTCACGTTTTCTCAGATCAACTCTTGATGGTATAAAACCATAAAATGAAGAGATGAAGACAAGTGTAACTAGAAACGGGTAAAGCTTGTCAAAGAAATGCTGTGAACATTTGCAGTTACATCAGTTTGTTTTCGCTGATACAGTTTTTAACAACCAAGCTCAGATTTGGCACTCTCCCGCTAATGCCACAGCTTTCTTGGCAGAGTACTGGAAAAACAGTTTTCAAAATATATGCTTTTAATTTATTTGAGAAATAACAGATATTCTGACATTTAACTGGGTTCTCCCTTTCAAACATTTAACTTCTACATATACATGGAACAATTCAACATAGTGAAACCCGATATCAAACTTTTTGCCCACACATTCCCTATAATTGCAATAGAATAAAACTGAATTACAAAGGTATCTGATTGAATTCATATGAAAATTTCCTTAACGTCCAACTTAAAAAAGAAATCCCAGAACAGAAAATTATAAACAAGCAAGAGAAACACGTTTCAATTTATACCTGTGGTAAATATTACAACTGTAATATTGTAGTTTGTTAAATATTTTTAATCTCTATGTTTCCTAGGTCACTGGAAGAAAATGCAGAGTTGGCTACGGCGCATAAACTTTTTTGAGGTAACTTCAGGCAGGAGGATTGATTATCGCAATGATGTAGCCACTTTCCAAAACCAGCTCTCCGAAGTCTGGTGACAAGCTCAAGCCAGAAATGAAAAAAATAATGATATTTTACGGGAAGGATGGCGTATCTTTCTCAAAACGATCAATAACTATTTAACTAAGTTACGTTTCGTAGGGAAAATGAATACGTATGTACGCATTTACGTTATTTCGTACATTAAGGGAGGAGGAAAGATGGAGGAAAAGGAAAGAAATATTTTTCGTAAATGGGAATGCTTGGCATTTGAAAGCACATGACTCAGTTTTAAACAGTCATCAGTAAAGAAATTATTAAACATGCACTCTTAGAAATAAGCAACAGTGCAAGAAACGTTCCTACATTTAGTACACTGTCAATTAGTCAACAGAGAGAGAGAGAGAGAGAGAGAGAGAGAGAGAGAGTGGTATAGCTTGGAAAACACTGAACACATCCCAATTCATAGTTTATTAATACGACAGACTAAAATAACTTTACCAAAGAGGTTAACTGTGCTGATAAATTATACATTAAGTGTCAATATCGTCATTCCTGCAGGCGGTCACTCAATAGTTTTCTCATGCTTTTGTTACCTTTCATTAAATAACATAACCTTAATCTAGCCAACGGTACAAATCTGTGGCAGTTTTAGCTGTAAGCATAATAAACTCAGTTCCTTTGCCAGAACGCATAAAGGGAAAAATTCAAATAGAAAAATAGATTCTAGAGAATGAAGAAAATTAAGAATGCAAAATGTGGTGTTAATGTTCTTAGAGACAGAAAACGAACGAGCCTAAAGTGACGAAAGTTACAATTAGCAAACTCTAAAGATAAAACGAGGCTAAGCAGAAGGTTATAGATGCCAATATTGTTAATAATATTTATTTGTGAAAGTACGGTTATGATGGAGAAAATACAGAAACCAAATTTTAGTTTAGCATTAAAACTAAAGACTACATTATAAATTACGATATAAAAGATAAAGGAATTAGGATTCAGCATATGATAAGTTAAATAATATTTTCAGCCTGTGCAGGATATAAGATCACCCGACTGCTCTAAATACAACTGGTTTAGGGAGGAATATGAAAGTGAAGACACTGTGAAGTTCATATGAACCACTAGTGAGAAGGTGCACACCTGAGTGCACGCTATGTATCAATCAGCAAATTCCTTGTGTGGTATAGCCTTGCTACGCTGCAGAATTCTGCTTGACGGGAAGGGGAAATCATTTCATAGACTGAAGTCCGAATCGCCCCAATCCGACTGCACTAATATGGATATCCATTAATTATTTCAAAAACTGGATGAATACTCATGAAGGTATTTAACGTGAAAGAGAATACGAAGAGACGATAGGTATCTTGAAGCGAGCAATTTCTGATCCCTAAATATAGTGCCAGCCATTCGCAAAAACCTGCTTTCCAATTACATGACAGAAACTCCTGCGAGAGCCCATAACCAAAGTTTGCGTAACCAGATATTCCGAAATACCGAGCGCTGTAATTACCAGCACCGAAAGCGTATTGCCTTCCGTGCGCTTCATGTGTCTTGTACCAGATCATGTTCCACCATCTTCCCGCCCCGTCACGGAAACAGGACACCGTCATCGATTTTAGCGCTCAGCGCTGTTCCAGTGAAAACACGTTACGGTTGCGTGAAACGAGCTTCTTGTAAAAACCATTACTTGGAAGTTGTTAATATTAGAACTTGACTCCTTGTTTGATGACAATGACTGCAAAAGTGTGGAATACAACCGCACTTTAGAGGCTGCTTTGTGTGTGTAGAGACTGAATGTTACACAATGGCAGCTTTTGATGAGATCGTTGAGCATACTCTGAAACGAGCTACAAGAAGATACGAAAACTCATTGAGGGCAACCGTTTGTTCTTGCCTTACTTGACTCGACATAAAGCTAATATGCCTATATTATATAACAGCGCTATATCTGACACAAATGCTTAATATTTACTGTACCTTTGAAGTGATTCAAGCACTCAACTACCTCTTAATGGATGAAATGTATTCCTAATATTTGCTTGTTTAATATCATATTAGTAGTAGTAGTAGTAGTAGTAGCAGTAATAGTAGTAGTAGTAGTAGTAGTAATAGTAGTAGTAGTAGTAGTAGTAGTAGTAGTAATAGTAGTAGTAGTAGTAGTAATAGTAATAGTAGTAGTAGTAGTAGTAGTAGTAGCAGTAATAGTAGTAGTAGTAGTAGTAGTAGTAGTAGTAGTAGTAGTAGTAGTGCTAGTAGTAGTAGTAGTAGTAGTAGTAGTAGTAGTAGTAGTAGTAGTAGTAGTAATAGTAGTAGTAGTAGTAGTAATAGTAGTAGTAGTAGTAGCAGTAATAGTAGTAGTAGTAGTAGTAGTAATAGTAGTAGCAGTAATAGTAGTAGTAGTAGTAGTAGTAGTAGTAATAGTAGTAGTAATAGTAGTAATAGTAGTAGTAGTAGTAGTAGTAGTAGCAGTAATAGTAGTAGTAGTAGTAATAGTAGTAGTAGTAGTAGTAGTAGTAATAGTAGTAGTAGTAGTAGTAATAGTAGTAGTAGTAGTAGTAGTAGTAGTAATAGCAGTAATAGTAGTAGTAGTAGTAGTAGTAGTAGTGCTAGTAGTAGTAGTAGTGCTAGTAGTAGTAGTAGTAGTAGTAGTAGTAGTAGTAATAGTAGTAGTAGTAATAGTAGTAGTAGTAGTGCTAGTAGTAGTAGTAGTAGTAGTAGTAGTAGTAGTAGTAGTAGTAGTAGTGCTAGTATTAGCAGTAGTATTAGCAGTAGTAGTAGTAGTAGTAGTAGTAGTAGTAGTAGTAGTAGTAGTAGTAGTAGTAGTAGTAGTGCTAGTAGTAGTAGTAGTTTGAACCCGCACTTGGGTTTAAAAGGCAAGCATGGTTACCACTACACCACCAGGGCCCACTCTTTTCACGTTTAGACATTTATTGCTCAAATAAGTTAACGATGGTTAAGTGTTTACTTCTCCTAGTTAAAGTTAATAAAAGCATTTTACCTGGGCTGTCAATTCTGAGTATTTTAACATTTCCAACGACATCTGTGGCTTCATCTATGGAGAACCACATTTGTTGTCAGGTACTATTTTTCTAAAGTCAAAATGAGCCTTTTCCTAACATGGTCTTAATATTGATTCATCAGATAATCTTAACTTTAGGTTGTTCTAGAAACTGATTTTGAGTTTCTAGAAAGGGATTTCGGAACTTGCCATCATATTACGTGAAATTATTTTTGAGATTGAAGGAATATTTTCTTTTCTCTCCTTAAATTTATGCAATGTCAGTTTTTTGTGTGTTTCTAGTTGTGCAGCGTCATGTGAAATTTGCAGTAATCAACCGTATCACGGTTTGACATAACTTACATGCAATACTGTTCCTACCAGAGAAAAATGTTTACTGGCAAATATTTTAGTTAAATGACCGTTTTATCATTTTTGACGTCCTCTCTTGTGCATCTTTATGTCACTATTGCCTTTTTTCAGTTCTCACAAAAGTATGAGATCGCGGTCTGTTGCCTGCATGGGATAACCGACCTCTCTGCGTAGGTCGGAATGCGCTTTGTGCACCACAAACCTCCTTACTTTCTGATACTCCCGAAAGCCTGACAAAAGCAATTTCATTATTGTCAAGCATGAGATGGGAATCTTCAGAGTTAAGCAACCGCAAGGATGAAAAAAATATACACAAAGTAATTAAACGTATTTTAGTCTCTATGTTCTGAATTTCGAAGCTTGCTATAAGTAATTAGCCCTGCTACCTGCCAACCGAGAGCCACAGGTTTAATCGTTGATATGTGCACGGATATTTTTGGACAAGGAAAACCCTCAACCGAACAAACGCATTCGCAATATGAAATTCAGTTACTTATTCCTTGAATTCACTGGTGATATTTGTTTATCTGTAAAACGACAGTGTTGCTCCTTTTATTCGCCCTTCCTCGCCTACTAATACGCTAGTCCAGTTTGTACATCATGCTTGGAAGTGACACTTATCTTAGGGAGTATTCGTAATAAACTAAAACATTTTACACAAAAATGAATATCACCATTGAATTCAGAAGCGATGACTTAATACTGAATTTTAGTACCATTTTGTTTGTCCGAACCAGAGGAGTTTTCTTGTGAGTTAGGGAGTTCGAAAGGTAATTGATGAGATACCTGATAGAAAGATGGCGTGCCGTCGACCTGGATAGCCGCACGACGGCAAGTGGAGGGATGCACAGTGATCCGAAATGGGAGAAAGACGTTAAAATTCGGTTCATCAATTTAATAGCTAAAACAATGTTTATTGCTGTAATAATAGCGTTGAAGAGATCTGAATGCATTACTATTGCTAAATATGATCAAAATAAATATGTATTTTAAAATATTAGCAGTCCCGAAAAGATAATTTAATCACTCATTTTACATTTACATATCATACACCGTAACAGTGAAATTTTGGTTATAAAGTAAGCAATAATCATCCTTCATTTGTACTTCTTCTTCTTTCTCCACTTCTGTACAGCCCAAGCTGAACTTTCCTGAATATATTCCTAGGAATTGTAGAGCTTTTATATTTATGCTTGATTACCTAAGAAGAAGTGAATATTTTTGCCTTTTGAGATAGTTGTCTAATTAATGAAATGGGGAAATAGATGTTAGTAATAGAATTTTAAAACATGCTTGTTATTACTGCTTGTTGATGTCACTTAAGCGTTGTGCTTCCTTTGACATATGCCCTATAGGAATATTTGATGCAGAAGTTACTGCTGATGCGAGCACAATTGGCATGTAATACTAACATAAGAATAAATACAGGTCTATAAAATACGAGCGGTTTTCTAAACACATTCTTCAAAAAAGCCTCGTTTATACCATAGCCACATGGAAAAGTTTACAGAATAATGACAAACCTTCTTATACCTGTAATGGAAGCAACTTGGTCAGGGGTTTTAAAACTTTCTTGCTGTGTTACCGCTACCATCTACTTGGGAATGACTGCCATTTGTATGATGAACTTTTTATTTATTAGCGGCATCAACGCGAACTTTATAGTTCAACTTGTCCAAGGGTGGTTATTACACATTCACCATGCGGCTCCTTGTGTGATCCAGCAATGCTTGCAGTTTTATCTCTGCATAAATTTCGGCAAAAGTCATTGACTGCTTTAGTGGACAACAAAAACACTTTTGATAGGAAGGATAGATAAATAGTTTCAGCTGATGTATAAAGTTGAATTTGTTTCTCCTTTGGAGGAAAAGCATTATTTGTGAATGTTTTGAACCCTAATGGAAGTAGCGAAAATAGCTTCAGAAACACCTCTCATGCCATGTCTCTACCCTCTTAAGCCGTATTTTGGTGCAAATGCCAGTTCAGAAGTATTTTTCTCCTTGTAGGACTTTATTTTTTTTCAACTTTACAACCTTGACAACTTTCTTGGAAATTCAAACGTCGTCATCCCCTTTTACCTTCAGTAGAAGATTCAGGATGAGGTGAAGGCCTGACAAACAGATGAAAAATAACAAGGCAACTAAAGTTGATTTTAAGAAATGTGTCTTGTTTCCTATGAAACTTTGAGAGCCTCTAGAACACGCCGTTCCAAATAGGAGTAATTATGCATTGCAACACTGATGAATTGGAAATGTTTGAAATTCAAGTTAAAAAGGTATTAATTGATGTTTTTTCTATTATTCTACGAAATGCTTCACTTTATCACTTTACACCTAAGAACTTCGAACAAATCCCTTTCATTTGACGAAACTCCATCGCAGAATGTTAGACATTAACTCACTGCGTAAGAAATAAGAAAACTCGTCCTTTACTGATGTAAACTGCACTAACACTCGCTTAACTAGTGCGCTCAACCAAATAGGCATAAACCATATCTTACAATTAAACATGTGAGAAGTGCAGGTGCATCGTGGCATGGTGACCCTGATCAGGTGCTTGCAGGGTTAAAAAAATAATCTACTCCCCACATCCGCATGGGTTCTGGAAAATATTCTTTAAGAACAGCATTAAGCACATTTTAGGAACGATATTGAATAAAAGTATTGACCCTATCACGTAACTCAAGTTTTTGTAGCTCTGCACATAAATGCTTATCTAGAAGTTCGAGATTTCACTAGGAAAGCGAATTTGGGGGCAGCACTGGCCCCGCGCCGAGCCTTTTATTTGAATTTGTGTTCATTTAACCAACAAGGCAAACAAACACTTCAAAGTTTAAACCTTTGTAACGGTGGGAGGATTATCTGCTACAAAGCGGTTTTGAAGGAAGAAATGTCAGAAATGTAGGAGTATCAACGTTTTCCTGAGCAGTGCTTATCACCCAGTGCTGAGGAACTTCTCGATGACCCGTTATTTTAAACATTTTAATAACTTGTTAAATCTATATACAGAGTGCTTCGGAAATACGTTGGTGGCGGGTTCCTTACAAAAAAAAAGTATGCAATAATATGTCCGAAACTCCTTAGTTTTTGTGATCAACCTTCAACAGTGCTATTGCTGCATTTTGCGAATATATTTTGTCATAAAAGTATGCAATGTTGATGCCCCAAGTGCATCAGAAGACTTGTGTCGATAACATCGTTCGACTGATTAACAAAATGAATTATATTTTCAGTTACTAACTTCAGTTGTTAGATTGTGCCCTGAAACGCGTTTAAGTCAACTTTAATTAATAATTCAAAAAACTAAGGATTTCCGGACATATGTTTAAGAACATTTTTTTCTCGTTTTGGTGTGAGGAACTCGCCACCAAAGGTTGTAAAAGTATTTCCAAAACATCCTGTATAAAGATAAGTTAAACTGTTAATGTATTCTTAGAATAGTGAATTATATATTTTGAAATTATTAATAAATACTACATATTGGGATTGTCATAACATTTATTTTCTTATCATAAGTATCAAGCACGTTTAAGTGCTTACTTTGAACACCCCTGAATGGTATAAAAACTATGCACAATTAACAGGGTACAGCCTTGAATAAAGTACCTGAGGAAGACGTAAGCCATCACGTGGCTGGAAAAGAATCAGTCTTCCTTTCTCCGAAATAAATTCGGCGTTTAGGAATAGAACATTTGTTATATGTCATAAACTGTTTTGAGCTCTTTTTACAGGAAAATATTAATGAGTAGTCATCATATAAGGTGCACTAAAGATACCCTAACACGACCCAGAAAACGAATCAAGTTATTTTGATAAATCGTTTGATACTACCAAATCATGTCAACCCTTAAATCATTAACCATCACTTCTGAGGATTCGTTTCTGGTAGCTATTATTATTACTTATTGGAATGTTCTCTCTTTTGGTATTTTAAAACATTTAAATAATTTCAATCAGAACATGTCATTGGTTACAATAAAAATGACTGAACGCGAATCTGGTAAGGAGGCTTACCTACATGGGTGTTTTCCTAAGGGAGAATTGCCTACAGAATTCCAGCTTATTTATCTAAGAAGTTAAAGACATGTTAAACTCTCACACCAAAATAAACAAATACATTATGTAAAATAGTTAAATATATACTTTATAGGCAATTTTTGAAGGTAATCCATCAGGACATTCAACACTATATCCATTTAAACATGAAAGTTCCTGATCTGTACAAAAAAGCATCATGTATTATAAAATAAGCTTCTGGGGCGACAAATATCTTCAGCCACTTATAATTCGTTTCATACCCTGACTCCTTAACTGCTATTCATTTTTATTCATATTAATCAGAGTTTGCAAACATATTTTCTTTCTTATCTCTGATACTCGTATATAACTGTGCCCCCTTACTGCGCAAGGAGAGTGAAAAGAGTGCAAAACACGGATAAATGTATTCAAATACATAAATATTCAAGACGTGAATTGAGCGCATAACTTTCACGTAAAATTGTACACCATATTTTTTTGCTAATTGGATTTATATTACTATAACGTGTACTCTGAATTAATGTTTATTCTGTTTCACAATATATTGTATCACTGTTTTGTTTAATTAACAGGGTAAAAGAATATTGCTGCCATAAAAATAATAGTTTTTCATAGGATTTTCTGCTTTTATTTAATTTAGTTTATTCTTTTTCAACAGCAAATTGTTTAATACATTTTAATATTAAATAGAAATTGAATATATTAAATAGAATATTGCTTTTCTATTTGTTCCTCCAATTTCTAATGCATATAACTGCATTACTTGTTAACTTCTCCAACATCTTAAATGTTTTATTGAATATCCGCTCAATCAAAGGATAAATATTTTAAGATTGCGCTGCGGTAGTAAATTTTAATACAGAGATGGACAGAGGCTCATGTGTTTCGTGACGTCGCTTTCCTCTCCTTCCTCTTGTTCATTGTTAGGTCTGGAGGACCGCAGTTAGTATAAATGACTTAATTCGTATATTGAGCATTCCTACAATTAGTTATTTAAATAACTACTGAACAGATTTGTAAGAATTAATTTGGCACGTATTTTCGACTTTGGGATCACTGTGGGAAGGGCTGCATGCTGATCAGAAATCACTGATCACATACCTCCCTTCAATACTGCTCTGTGTAGCGTTGTCCCGTCAGGAAGGAAGCCTTTCTATGGCTGCTAAATCTCCCGCTAGTATAATTAAGTGAGTTACGGTACAAGTAGAAATGCATGTGAGCTTTTCTTCCAGGTTCTAACGATCCGTTTCTAACGAATCTGTGAACACATGCTCTCCTTTTTCTTTCCTATTATTAAGGAACTAGTATTTCTTTTCCTAAAATACTTTTGTTATTCATTCTAGTTTATCAATTCATTTGTTTCACTATTTGGATGGTGCAAGAAAGCCTATAAACACTTTAAGCTTAAAACGACAATTAAAAGTCAAGCGCATAGCTGATTCTCTAACAAAATAGAATTGTCACATGGATGCTATTCACTGTCTATCAATCAAACAGCCGGAGGGGTCATAGCACAATTGACTATGCAAATCAGCACCTAATAACCTAATGTACAGTTTCACAGAAATGCATAAAAATGCTGACCATATCTTCTCCTTACAGTTTCGAATGTTACTCGGAGGTTACAACCATAATTAGAAATGCTTATGCAACAATAGAGAGGGGAGGATTTGGGTTAAGTTAATTATAACTTTACCGGCTACTCTGTTTGCTGACAACCAACTAATGGCCAAGTTTATTTCCCAGAAGACATCATTAAGAGTCAACATTTTAACGTTGAAAGTTTTGAACCATAAATGGAATACTTTTAAATCCTCCTCAATAAAACATACATTCTAATTTTCAGAGCAAACTACTGCACCATATTGTCTCCGTTTCTGCAATGCCTTTTGTTTAAAATGTGTTGAAGGGAGGAGATATTGCATTTCCTTCAATTAGTATAAAGTATATAACTTTGTCCCATTCATTTAGATACTTATTCTGCTTGCTGAGGTTACATTGCATAACTTTGCAAAGGGTTTATGCAACTAGAAATAAGAACGAGTTATTGTTTTATCTCTAAATTTGAAATCTGTCTTTCCAAAACAGGTACTAATGCTTTCCTTTATTTTCGACAAACAGCCTAAAATCTGCTACTTCTATCGACTTTAAGCAAAGCAAGGTATAACCTTTTTGCCAGTTTGATGAGAACAGACTAAGTCCTTAAAATTTGTTGCATCTGATTCTTTGAAAGTCCTCGTACACCTTCATAACAATTATCTTATTTTAATTTCCATTCATTCTTTGTCAGGATGATGTTAAATGAGCTTAAATGCCCAGAAAATAAAAACAAGAGCTCATTTTGGCCTTCAGTCATTCTCTAGCTTTTGGGAGTAGAACTACGGCACTCACAGATAACGGGGCGCACACGGTGGGATAATATGTGGTTCAAACATGAAATTACATTTGGTATATTATGATTATTCTGTATTCAATATTATTGAGTTCTATCTATTAATTAAAGGTATATTTTATTATTATCTCATAATTATTTTTATTCCTGATCTTGTTTCCTACTGTGTACACAGTTTAACCATAAGTCAAAGTTCACGTTAAAGTTAATCAACAAATCCATGGTTAGTGTTATTATTAGATCGTTAGAAAATTAATGGTGGTTTGTATATTTTAATTTTAAATAGTAAAATATTTATATATACATGTTTTAAATATGGTAGTTTATTTTAAAGCTTATACCTGATCTACGCTATTAGGTTTCCATTGTTGAAAATTAGAGTATGTTTTATTACACTAAACGTCTTGTAATTATGTTGAGAAGCAGGGATTTCCGCAGATCTTCTTCACCAGTTTAAACTTAAAATACAACGCAGCGCAAATTATTTTGAAGGAAGCACTTCCTAAGGCATAGCTCAGTGTGGGTTCGAACTAAGGATTTCAACCTTGAAAATGGGAAAGGTGGAAATAGTCGTAGTAAAGTTGATGATCAGTTCAAGAAAATAGTTGAAGCAACTATATGTCAAACATGCTATAGAAATCAGGCTGGCACTTTCAACTGTTTGTGATCACTTGAAGAAAACAGGAAAGTGAAACAGTTCGTCATCAGGGGCTGCGTAAACTAAGCGAATTCCTCACCGGTTGACTAACATCTATTAAAAATGAATATAAAATAAAAATTAAACCTCGATAATTATGAAATGAATTACTGTGTGATATTATGGGAACAAAATTATAATTCTTGCAATCTATAAGTATTACAAAAGAGAAACCACACTTTTAGAATTACTATTATTATTATTATTATTATTATTATTATTATTATTATTATTGAGATTAAACCTTAGGAATAAATGATACCCATTAATTGAAATATATGATCACCGATAGACAAAGCTATACTGTGGGGTATTTTTAAACATTTTAAATGCACACATTTTTATGAACTTACCCATTGATATCTTCGCATTCACTTAAATAGAGAAAAATAACAAAAGTTTCAAGTTACATTCTGTGTTTAAGAAGATGATGTTCTTTGTTCAAAACAAAAACAAGTTACTATTTAAAAACAATTTGGATGTACTAAGCAAATTATACTGACTCAGCAAAGAACAATTGAAACTTTAATCGATTTTCTATAGTTTTGGAATTTAATTGAAATGTTATTGTATTAAATATACAGGGTGTTAATGAAATACACCGAAATATTTTCGAAGAGTGTAGAGATTTCGTAATAAAGCAAATTGAGATAGGCAGTGTATGATCCACAACTAAAAATAATGCAATTTTATGGCGTTAAACATATTTGCATCAGATGCTTAAAATCAGTGTTAAGACCAAACCGGGTGAAAAACTGGTTTAGAATGTTTTTAGAACTGTCTTGCAAGTATAGAAATATGCATTTTATTGGGGTTTTCAAGATTTAGTGCCATAAAAACCCTTATATTTCAGCTAATCATTTGACAGTGCGAAACTGAACAACCGAATGCTGCCTCCTTGCATTACGTTGCCTACTCTAAAGGGACCTCTTTGTTTGCGTGACGTAATGCGTAACGCAAAAACCCATGTTCAGCAAACCGCGAGTTCATGGTGTTAATTTTATTTTTTTTTATTAAAAATGAAATGCTGGCATATGCATAGTAAAGAATTATGAATGAAATTTACTTAATACTTTCAAGTTTTATTCTCTTTCTCAACAATGAAAGCATCACCAACATACAAAGGCTAATAAGCTTACTACTAACATGATGCCTAAAACTTACTTTACCTAATACATACTCAGGACACGATTCTGATTGGTTAGTGCAATAACAACTACAAAGGTTGTAATTATAAGAATTAATATGTTAGATTTAAGTGTATAAACGATTTAAGTGTATAAATTGCAACATCAATTTAAAACGAACGTAGGCTAGCAGTATTACTAGGACAATTAGGGAAAAAAAAAAAAAAACATAAAAATATGTGATGAACGAGAGCCAAACTCGAAAACAAATGGCCATCTCTTAATCGAAAGCTAATGTCTCAAACATGGTGTCAAAGTTATACGTTCAGAAATCTCCCTTCGTTATCATGTGTTAGGCTTTCGAGGGACATCTTCATTAGCCAGTGGCGTACTGGCACTTTAGAAAAACAGCCATAGCTTAGCAATTTGAGCAGATAGGACATATTTTTACTGTCCAAAATTGCTTATATACGATATCTCTACACTGTCAGAAATTATTTCGTTGTAGTTCATTAACCCTGTCTAACGCAAACGTTTTCTGAACGTATTACAGATACGAGGGTAAGTCCATAAGTTTCCGGCCTCGCCGACAAGGATTATTGTCTTCACAAAACCCTTATCTGGTGTCATACTTTATCTTTTAAATAAATAATATAGCTGTAACTTCCGCTCCGCTGTGTTCAGTTGTTCAGATATAGTTGCATAAAGAAGGCTATGTATAGAATATGTTCAAAATGTAGTTTCGAGCTGTTATTAAGTTCTTCACAAAAGAAGGAC
Source organism: Metallyticus violacea (assembly GCA_030762175.1). NCBI lineage: Eukaryota > Metazoa > Arthropoda > Insecta > Mantodea > Metallyticidae > Metallyticus > Metallyticus violacea. Next base: position 61,290,217 of record CM060832.1, on the reverse strand, counting down.
TTACTCAAAAAGAAATTAAGGTTGGACGGTGTACATGGGAAAACATTTCCCTTATATTCTACCGTAAAAATGGGCCAAACTTTTTCGAATGGGTAGAGAAAACAATGAAGACAAAGAGCGTGCAAGTAGGCCCTTGAAGGTGCTCACTCCTGAAAACATCGCTCTTGTGGAAGGAGAAATTATGGAAGACCGGCAGCTCAAAGTTACAGAATTAACAAGGTTGGGCCTTTCTACAACAACAGTCCTTAGAATTATTCATGGACATTTAAACATGAATAAGGTTAGTGCAAGATGGATGCCTAAACTTCTTTCCTCAGTTCAAAAGCAGCAACGAGTCATCTGCTGTCAGGCATTTTTGAAGCTCTGCCGTGGCAACGAGAAATAAGTACTGCAAACCATTGGAGCAGGAGATGAAACTGTGGTTCTCTACTATGATCTTTTGTCCAAGAGAGAATCAATAGAGTGGCGTAAACCGGCCAAGTACTCCCTCTTATGTCTAAGGTCACTCAATCAATCAAGAAGATCATGGCCATGGTCTTTTGGCACTGTGAAGGAATGCTCTTCGTCGACATAAAGGGGAGGAACACCACAGTAAATGGGGAGTACTATACTGCCCTACTGCACAGACTGCGTCCTTCCATCAAAGAGAAAAGGCGAGGAAAGCTGAGTGGTGGTGTGCGCCTTCTTCACGACAACGGCTCTTGTTGCAAAGGAAGATGTGAAGAAATGTGACTTCAAGGAGATCGACCATCCAACTTAAAGCCCATATCCAGCTTTTTTGAATGGTGTTTAAGGCCCATTTTTACTACTGAGGCACCACAGGCGGTTTGTTTGATTTATTTACGGACGCTCTTTAACATCTCAGGTCATCAGCGTCCCATTTTATTCAGGGCGTGAAACGGCCGACAAATTTTGCCCAGAGGCCTTTTGTTTCAGGCTTGAGGTTCTTTTTCGTGCCGTAAATGTACGACACGGGACCCACGGCTTTACTTTCCTTCCGAAGGAAGCCATACACAGGATTCTAAAGTTAAAGAGCAATTGGTCTGTTGTTTTCCTTGTTTGATTTAAAATTTGGAACTACGAAAGTTTTTCTTCATCGATCTGTGAATTCATACGTTTTGTTTCTATAGATGGCTAATTTTTGGAGAAAATACAACATATCTTACATGGGGAGCTGTTTTAAGAAGTCACATGATGTACTGTCTGGCTTCGAACTGTCCTATATCTTATCATATTCAACTTGAGTAATTAAGTAATCAAATCTTTGATCAGGTGGGTGATGGAATCATTTGTATTTATAAATGGAGAGTTTTTTATTTTCAGTAATTATTCTCATAATTAGAGTTGCTTGATATCCGAAATCGTTTCATCTCGAACACTACCTAGAGAAGTTTCCATATAACAATTAGTACAATTTTTAGGAAGAAAGAATGAATGGGACTAATTTATTGGTTAGTACTTTTTTTCATCCTCTCCCATATTACCTTTTGAGATATGCGTAAGGGGAAATAGCAAGGACAACCATAAGATATTTTCCTTTATTTTAATATTAGTATAGTATAGTATTATAATTACTCTATTTTTTTGAAAATTTTTCTTTATATGGTTGGTTTTCTTTTGTATACGGGACATACCGTCTAAAATTATACAAGAGCTTTAAAACTTTATTTAATAGTTTTTAAAGTCAAATACTTTTTAATACACGAAGCATTAAGAGTTAACAATTTATGCAGAATATAAAACCCATGTTCAAAGTGCATTATGTTATATTAAATGTTAAATATTTGACGTTTTAAGAAAAATTGCCCCTTTGAACATTTGGAACTGTGGCTTACTAAAACACAAATATAAAGCTATACCTTAAACTTCTTATTAAAGTTTCCTTAATGGCACAAAACAATAATTGTTTATTTAACTAAATGGGTGTTATAACTCCGTTAAAGTTCACTTTAAAATGGTCTACTTTAAAATGAAATAGTTAACTGTGATCAAAAACATGGTCCGGCATCAAAAGAGGTTACAAAAATTTCTTTTTTATTTTCTGGATTCGGTCTTTTGAGCACTCCTGCAGCATGACCACATGCGCCATGGTTCACCGGAGAGTGGAAGCGATTAGAAATATCTACTCATTTATTATCATTCGGAATGTATTTTCTCGCCTCCTGTTAAAGATACCAGTGATCTTATTCTAAATAAGTAAGGAATCGGCAAACATTTAAAGTGAATTCAAGGGAATGAAACATGCCAATTCATGCCAAGTGAATTCAAGGGAATGAAACATGCCAGTTCATGCCAAGCACGAACTGAAGCTTAATAAGGAGCTATTTACAATAAACAGCTTATTGAGTTTTCACTTAATATTAACTTAGTTTATAAATTCCAAAACATTTTTACAGAATCTGCTGTGTAGGGATTTCCGTATGATTAACATTCATTAGGTAAACAGCCGACTGCAATTAGTGGCCATACTTAAAAAATTGTAGGCTATGCACTGTGAAATCAATCTTAATATGAATATATTATTTAATAACTGAACAATACACAAGGTTATTCCTAATTAAATTACCGGAAAGTATCATTATATAATTTCGAAAATGTTAGTCGAAATTACTTCAAATGTTATTCAAACCTTGCGCAATCTCAAGTTTGAGCACAGGCTACCAGATTTCTCTTGCGCCATTCCTTTTGCAGGACAATGCCCTCGCAATGAGGGTTTACAGTATTGCGGAGCGCGCAGTGTTTGTTGCCCGTGGTAGCACGAAACGCAATCACAATCTACTTATAAAGACGTTTCCGATAAAAGCACCACAAAGAGCCGCATGGTATGATCGATTCGTGGAAACTGCCAGGGACGCCTTTATGTAGCAGTCCAGATTGTGCAAGCATGAGAGAGGCTTATGCTTGAGGTCAAAAAAACGGAGAAAAGGAAGCCACACTGCACATTTGAAGAAAAAATCTTGACGTTCTGTCAAATTGTGTACTGGAATAAAATTATTATAAGTATTTATTTATTTGCTGGTCCTGGTGGAGTAGTGATAACCATACTTGCCTTCTATACCCAAGTTTGCGGGTTCGATCCCGGCCGGACCGATGGATTTTTACGGGCGTAAAAATCCTAAGTATGGCTTCCTTCGGAAGGGAATAGAACAATGGGTCCCATGTCGCACATTTACGGCACGATAAATTACCTCAAGCCTGAAAGAAGATGCCTCTGAGCAAAATTTGTCGGCGGTTTCACGCCCTGAGTTGAATGAGACGCTGATGACCTGAGATGTTAAAGAGCTTTCGTAAATAAACACATCAACAATGAACAAATCACTCTGCATCAGAAATGTAGGACAAACGGACTGCGTCATCTTTGTTACATTTAGTTTACTGTAATGTTCCAAGCCAGCGATTGACACTACACTTACTCTAGTTAAATATCGGTTTGTATAATGTAATACACCCACTCTCCCAACTCAGACACACAAACAAACACATGCGCGCGCACACTACACCGACTTTATACATTTTGAATATTTAATTTACGTTCATTGTTTATGCACAGCTTATAATGGAAAATCATACAATTTTACCTCATATAAAAAAGCAATATCCATTTAAGAAACAATACGGCTTAGTTACACTTTTTAGTTAAAATTACTTTTTCATATTTTGCATTGCATATCGTTGCATAAACCTGCGCGTTGTTGTAGGCATAGAATGTTTACTCTATATCTTTTCTTAACAGTGTTTATTGTGTGGGAACATGGAGATAATTTATCCGATCCCGTAAATTCTTTCTCGAACAACAAAATGCACATACATTCATCCTCAATAGAAAATACATGCAACAATATATATTATGTTCTTCAATAATACAAGTTTTAGAACTCTAATTAATTATAACATAGAAATAAAAATAAAATAAAAGGGCAAATTCTGTACGATGTACCGTTTGGATACACAAAATATGCCTCATTATTGTACTTTTATTATAAAAGTTTAGATGATTAAATTGCTTCCCTGTTTCGGAATAAGGAGTATTGCAAATTCAGGATCTCCATACTGAGGTCTATTGAGATTGGGCACAAATCGCTACTACTAAATATAAAGTGACCTCAGTGTGCCAAAGTTTGCCGTTTTTCAGAGTGTAACATCCATACTTTGCTTTTCCTTTCGACCGACAAAAACAAAACCATATCCGCAGCGTAGCCTTGTAAATGTCGTCCCAAAACTCAATTTATCAGAGCCTTGTCCGTGCGCAATGTTTATTATTTGGAATGAGATTACGGGGTTAGGGAAGACAATAACTTCAAAATGAGGAATAAATTATCTCAGTAATGCTGGAATAAAGAACGGTTGAATGCATTACTGTCCTGGCAACAGCTGATTAATTCTCCTTTGCTTGTATTACTATCTACAACATTGAAGTACTTGAGATAGCACACCAAATACTTTGCACACGAGGCTAATGGGAGGGGGGGGGGACTATAACAACTCCACAAAGCTGGTAACCTTCAAATGAACGAGGCAAGATATTAAATTAAATTATTCCAGTCTCACTATAGCTATAGTTCACATTTTAATCAAGCTCAAATAGCGATCAATATGTAAAAATGTTGGGCCACTAGCCATTTGGAAGCTACGACAAAGCATGCATTTATCTTGTACCCCATAATGGAGGCTAGCAAGAATCCTAAGCTAATTGACACGTTCATATTTTATTGCTAAGATGCAAAAGTTAAGAATCTTAATTTCAATGAGAAATCATTATTTAAGGTTCTTTAATAATGCTCGTTTAAGGTTTTACATATTTACGAGTGCTAAGAAGGAGTTTGCTAACTTTTATAAGTTAGGTCCACCAGCATAGTGAGGATAATTGGGGAGCTGCCTATTGGAGAGGTGGCGCGATCTCTAAAGCTGCGTGACAGGCCACCAGGGGGTGCCGACCTGCTGGTCACATGTCCCTTTGTAATGCTGTTTTCTATCAATGAAGTCATAAGAGGAAGGTAAAGGTGGGTAGAGGTCGCTGCGGCAGACCATGGTCCAGCTTGTACTGACGCGCAATGGAAGAGGAGAAAGAAGAAGCAACTTAAACCTGCATGCTAGGAGTTGGTTGCGGCGAGGAAGTGCTAACCCTTCTAAATAAATCCGAAAATCTTTTATCAATTTACTTTTTTAATCGTTTGATCTCTCAGCTTTAAATTATCTGCTCGAAATTTATGAACTGTGCTCCTTTTTAGTATAAACTTACTGGAATACTTCTAAAAAACAGCTTTCAGCACTATTTACCAGATTCAAAAGCGTTATGAATTAGATTTTTAACTCCGTAGTAAAGTTATGAAATACAACACACTTTCCACACACACAAAAAAAATTCTCTAATGATAAATTGACAGGAATGCTGAAAAATAAAGGAAGCAGCAGAAGATGACAAAGCAATATGAACTATAACACTGCTTGTGGGGGGGGGGGGACTAATATGTTAAGAAAAAGATACCTTAAATACACATTAAATGTCTGAGAATACTCAGAAATTGCCCCAAAACAATTATTCACCTTTCACATTGTTTTTAAAATTGTGTAAGCAAACATACCTGGAACATTTCCCTGCATTTATATTTGGAAGTTCCACTAAATTATCAAAAGGTTATTTGCTTCGTAACAGAAATCGGGCCATCTTTAACTGTATTAGTAGTTCTTTATCTTAGGTGCGTAAATATTTGAAATTTATCGCATGTTTGTGAGCTAATAGGTACTTCAACAAAATCGGTCTTGGAAAAAGTTATTGTGGCACTTCTCGGTATGTCTTTTACTTCCCATATTTCTGTGTGCGATAAGAATTTTCCAGAACATTTAGGTGTATGAGAAAGACTGTTTTCCACATTCTGAGTGTGTGATCGGATGGAATTGAAATCAAAACTGTGAGTTATTCAGTTGTTCTAATTCTCTAAACTAAAGCGTTTGGTAAAATGTCTTTTCGAAGCTATTCAAGTTATCGTGAAATTCGGAGCAGTAAATTTTACCCTGGATGTCAGAAGTTATAGCAATCTAAGCTGGAAACGCAACATGATACTGACAGAAGTGTATTCAAGCAAATGACCTTTATAGCAAGGGTTACCCTGGCTTCACGGGCACTCAGAAGTGAGGTTATGTCATTTTAAGGCAATAGTAAGCCATGAGCAGAGGTGACGATCGATATAGTTTTGGATATCGATATTGGATCTGGGTATTCACTGATTCACAGTACAGTATACAGTTTCACAGGATTTGTCATGGCAGGGGCACATCATTCGCTACAAGTGCAGCCAATAAAGGCATTAAGAACCTAGCATGAGCTGCTGAAATGTGTATTGCTAAGAAGTAGGATATGGACATCGTGACCGACAAGTATTTACTTACATTTTTCGAGTTCGATAAATTTAAGAATCCTGTATCAGTCTCCAACATGCACAAATTCAAGAACAACAACAAAAGTAATTCGCGCACTCAATTCTGCCTGAAGAACAAATAAAGGTGTATGTTAAGATTAAAGTAAAATCAATCAGGCTTCTCTCCCCCCCCTCCCCTGAATTGCACTACCAAGTAAACGATCAATGATTAGACTCGGCCAGATTAGTTCCAGGCAGGTTATAACCTTCTTTCCGCGATCACCAGTTATGTCAAAAGTGAAAGTTAAACCTTTAGGCATAAATCGCAACCAACTATGAAAATATCACATTGAAACAGTAATTATTATTTACAGTCTGTCCGTTATTATGAAAAGTGTTTATTGACAAAAAATTAAGCAAAATATTTGACGTTTTTTCCAATCACCTGTTTTTTTAAATGGTGTTTAACGCGCGGTTTTACTATTGTGGCACCACAGGCGGTGAACACTGGTGATACATTAGATGAAATGATAAATTGTTAAAGGGTTTTTTTAACGAAGGAAATGTACCATGCCTAAGTTTAGGGTACCTCCCGGCATTTGCCAGTTATGAGGATTGAGGAAAACCGGGAAAAACCTCAGTTAGGGAGGACGGTCCTGACGGGATTCGAACCGCAGATCTCCCGCTCACGAGTTCGAGTCTTAACGACCTCGGTCACCCGTGGCGGTTCCAAGCATCGTACTTAATCATTTTACCATCATGATCATCATCATAAACATCAACGTTGTCGTCCTCCTTGTCGTAACCATTATTATGCCCTAAAATTACTTCAGACTCCGGAAAATAAAATAAAGTAAACATTAAACTCACACCCTAATGACGCTTATTTCCATTTTCTTCTTCTACTATGACACCACAGCTTGCTTAGTTCTAGCCTTCTCTAACAGCGAAATTCAGTTATCGGTCATTTATTTACTCTGAATTCATTTGTGATATTCCTGGGGTTCGAATACCGCCAGAAATTCTATAAAAAGCTAATTCAATATTAGCTGAATAGTGTATAGCTAAAAATAAAGGACTGTCCTCCCTACCGAGGCTTTTTCCAGGTTTTCCTCAGTCCTCATAAATGGCAAATGCGGAGAGGTACCCTAAACTTAGGCCTGGAACATTTCCTTCTTTAAAAAAAGTACTCCTTTCCGAAAAGATCAGTTCATCTCAAGTATCACCAGTGTAAACACCGCCTGTGGTGCCTCAGTAGTAAAATCGGGCATTAAATCGCATTCAAAAAAATTGTGATATTCGTTTTACGATGGAGTTACTCTCTAGAAGGCTTAGTTTACGCTGTTTGCTGGGATTCGAACAAACAAACCGGCACCAAATTCATTTACAGGAACTTTACTTATCTCTCAAATCAACAGCGGTGTTAGTCATAGATGACCGAATATTTCTGACCAATAATGTGTAATAAATCACGCTGAAAGTCCCGGAAGACCTGAACTCTGGATGTTTACGTCCTAAACAAATAAATCGACCTCAGCATCCAACCTGCAAACCTTATGCCTCCAATTAGCATGTTACTTCAATACTGTTGTTTCTTTCAAACTAATTAAAACAATGAATGTGAAATTTATTAAATATCCCTATTGATATAATATTTTAAAAGCACTTAAATTTAATATTTTAAAAATTTAAATACTATAGCTTTTACTTCGGGAGCAATAGGTCTTCCTGAATGCCAGTGTAGAGGTTCTTACACCTCAGATAAAAAAAAAAAACTATTTCACCTCATCACTTGGCAAGTGTATTACAGAGCAGCACATTTGCGCCACTTACCTGAGAGGTATCATTGTTTTGCGCCACAGTATTTGTGCGCCAATCACATAATATCTGTATGTATGGTTTAGGTTGACATCGAAACATTCTGTTCCACTCTCTACTATAATTATTTAATTTATATTAAAATTAATATACATTAATGTTATACTAATAACTTGTTTGTGTATATGATAAAATTATGCTCTTGATAAATATATAATTACATACCTAAAACTTGTCATTTAAAGATTTTAAGGTTTGTTCAGAGGTGAAAGTTTTTTTATATATATTCTATTCTAGAAAACTGGGATTTTTCGTATTTATGAAGTAAAACGTTCACTTTTTGTACGTTATTTTGAGTTAATCTTCCTTCCGATGCACACCATTTGTCTGTATCTGTAGGCATGTAGGCTTTTGTTTCAGTAGTGTTTAAAACAAGGGCACGTTTGAAAGACAGGAGCAAACCCGGGAGTTGAGGAATACAGAGAGCTATAAGGCAGAACACCTCGCTTACTTTTAGGTAAAGATATGTCGCCTCTTTCAGTAGACAGATTCATGCAAACTTTTTTTTTATCCGAAGAATAACAAACTAGGCTACTCTGCTCTCGTTAATAGCTTTAGAAATAATTTGAGGATTTCTTTCTTACATGTCATTGATGGACTTCTTTTGCAGGACACAGAACTATTTGACGTGACGAACCTCTCTCGTTGTGGCTATCTTCTTCATTTTCTTCCACTAAGTCACTAAGTCACTCTCTCAGTTCGTTCCTTGCTGCACGACTTCCATGTCTAGAATGTGTTGCCTTGTGAGAAAATCTGTTTTCTGATCTTGTAGATATCCTATGTGTAAACAGTATCGCCCTAAGTTCTTAGTACGAAATAACACATTTTAGAGAGTATTGTGATCCATTAACATTATGACACTATCATATTGAGGCAAAATTACATTCTGGCGCTAAAACATCCCTGAGAGTCCTTACTGGACGTGAAGCCAACGCTTAATACAAGCATGGCTCGAGCAAAACCTCAATATCTTTGAATTAAATGCTTCGAGAATACAATGCAGCGATTGACTCCAGCCTAGGGAAGCATAAATCTTATTAATGGCTTTGACCAGCCTTCATAAGGGTTTCGTGATCGAGAAGGGGTATAAACGTAATGCTTGGGACTCGCAATCGGCAAGTTGGGTCGGCCATTCTGACTTTAGGATTTTGCGTGGTTTCCCAAGTCACTTAGGCGAATACTTGGATGGAAATTTACATTACAGGAAGTGTTCGTTCTCCCATTTCATTTCATTCGGTTGGTTCTGATACAGAGTCGAAAGTAATAGGGCGAGATGACCATATCTGCGTCCGCGTAGTCGCCGGCTGTAGATTCTGGCTGCCCGGTACGTGGATACAAAGGCGCAGCCATAGCAAGGCTCAAGTACCGAAAGTATCCCTCTATTCTAAAAAATATGCTCTAAGTTGTTTATCACGACAAGAAACTTCTAGGTGTGTTGTAATAGTTCTAATGTTCACGTTTGTGCTTTAATTATCTTTAATAAACAGCCAAATTCCAGTATTCTTTATGCGAAAAGTTCTTCTCTATTTTTAGTTCAAGTTACACAATATGCTTTACATCATGAATAGGCCTTATCTCCATTAAACCTTATCTACCGCAGAGTTGCCCTATTTGTGTTAGTGACCTCTAGTACACTATGCATATGAAATTACCCTTGAAATCGACAGCGCTCCCCATGGGTATACGATAATGCAGGGGCAGCATTAACCCAAGGCAAGCTGCACAGTCCAACAACAGCTACTAACTGCTTGGGCGCAACAACAGAAACCATGCAAGGGAACAGTTATGTATTACCGCCTGGTAGTATCCACGGGCTTTATCTTAATAAAATAAGCAGTTCATTGACGGTTTACGCGTTTCTGTGTATATATGAGCAGCACGAGCATGCATTAGTAATAAAATAATTTAAATAAAAAATGAAAAGCCACGTTTTTATTTTCTTAATTATAAATCAACTAAAAAGTATAAAATTATTCATCATAGCCAAATGAAGATTTATAACCCCATGCAAATTCATAATCTCATAAACTTTTTTAGAAAAATTCTTCCATACAAAAAACGTGGGGCGCCTGCAATTGTCTGAACCTTTTGTGTGATTAATTTAAACTATAAATACCCTTAACAGTTATTAATTTTATCTATTGCATGCGCCCCACGTTTTTCTTTTAGAGGATTTTTTCTAAAGAAGCTTATGAGATTATGAATTTGCATGGGGGTATAAATCTGCATTTGGCTAGGATGATTAATTTAATTTTTTTTAGTTCATTTATAATTAAGAAAATAAAAACGTGACTTTTAATTTTTTATATTGAAATTATTTTCTACTTTTTAATCTAGTGTGCACGTAATTTTGCAATCAGTATTCGTCATCTCGATTAAGTAATGACAAAAATTGAGCAACTTTTAGATTTAGTTCATTTTGTTTTCTCTTGAAAAAGAGAAATCTTGATCACATCAAGAAATTGTTTTATCTACCCCATTGATATATCGAAAGAGTTGATTAATAGTTTTTTTAATTAAAAACAAAATACAAAGTTAATTCTGAATATTTTTATTTCAGTATTAAATACATTTGTACCAGATCCTGAATATAGACGTCAAAATTTTTTGATAATATTTGTAACTCATTATATTATATTAAATATAATACTCATTTATTACTTATTTACCCATTTGAAATTATTAATACATATGTTACACATTAACATTAGCGCAATTGAATTTATGTAGTTTTTTTTTGAGTAGTTTTTAACGCCCTTTACTACTGAGGTACCATTGGCAGTGGACACTGATGATACATGAAATGAAATGATATATTAGGAAAGGATTTTTTTTAAGGAATGAAGTGTTCCAGGCCTAAGTTTAGGTACCTCCCCGGCATTTGCCAGTTATGAAGACTGGGGAAAACCTGGAAAAAACCTCAGGGAGGACGGTCCTGGCGGGATTCGAAACGAGACCTCCCGCTCACGAGTCCGTACTTTAAGGGCCATCCGTGGCGTTAATTTATGTAGTAGAAATCAAATTTATTAAATGTTATTTGTAAGGATTTATTTGTGAAGATTTAAATTTAATGCTTTTATTTGAAAAGTTGCCATGACAACTGTATTGTTATCAAAATATTTAGCATGTCGTTGCTTTTTATTAGCGAGTCGAGAAGAACATTTTTCCATCGTCTCAGTTGATCGCGCTTGAGCCATGCGTTTCTTGGAATTTGCGCTTTCGACATCGCGCTGTTTATTTGAATAGTTGCCATGGCGACTGTATTATGAAAATATAACAAAAAGAATTCTAATCATTTTAGACTCAAATAAAACGTTGAAATGAAATATAAATCAAGTTACAAAATACTTTATTTATTGTATTAATAAATATAATACAGTCATCATAGCAACTGTTCTTATTTTTAAATAAAGATTATTATAAAATTTATATTTTTATGCGTTATTAATGAAATTACAGAAATGTGTTCTTCTATTCAAGCTTACATTCTTTAAAACCTCGTGTTTGACATTGCGCTGCCTTACTTTCAAAACTGTGGAACCGTATTTTTGAACCGTGAAACCATTGAACCATGATAATTGCCGTATTATATAGTATTGTCATCCATTTCTGACCTATGCAAATTTTCAAGTCTCTATCTCATTTAGAAGGGCATGAAAAATTAATTACAAAATTCCACCCGAACAGACAAGAAAACGAGTTAATAAAAACGTTTGAATAACTGAAAAGCGGTATAATTAAATAGTGCACAAAACGTGAGATCAATGAATTTAAGCTGATGGCATGCGGTGGATACCTCAGTTATTCTGGATACACGATTGTGTACGTAATTCACCATAATAATTTCTAACACCTAAAAGAAATAAGTAAATATACCAAGTGGACTGTTGTATTGACTTGAGTGGCAAACGCACAAAAGTTATTCTCCCTGTACTAAACTAATGTTTTTTTTTTTTTTCCTTTATAGGAAGGATTAGTTGAGCATAGCTTTTAATGCAGGTTTCAATGAAGATGTTTTTATTAAGTGTTCGTAATGTATTTGTTGTTTTTATAAAGTAAAGAATTCTCTTTTTTTTTTTTTTTTTTTTTTTCCCCCAAGCCTGATTCTTCATTTCCAACTTCTGTACTACACATGGCTAGTGTGAAAGACCAATTTCAAACTCTAACGTTTATTGAAATAAGATGAAAAACATTATTTTAAAAATAATACTGTGTATATTACATACATTGATAGCATGATTATGTTATCGTCTTTTCTGAATGCTCAGCATAACACATCCAGTAACAATAAACAGCTCATTCGGCTCCTTGAGTAGTTTGAATCTTCTTAGTGATCATAAATTCTTACTTAACCAAAATGTGAAATATAAACATACACCAGATTAGCGGGCATACGCGGAATAAATGGCCCACAATAAAGAAGTTATATGGTGACATAAGGAAGTTGAAATTATTTGCTGATAAGTCATCCTAAAGCAAAGTGGAGTAAAAATTAGGTTTAGAATATCTTCAAACTTGCTTCGCAAGGCAGGAAATTCCGTTCATTAGCTTTTCCAAAATTTAGCGCTAAAGTCTCTAACATGTAACGGTAAAGCACTGAGCATTTGTGAACTGATTCATCGTATTTCTTAGCTTACTTTATATGACACCAGGCTGTGTGGTCTAATAGACAAAAGAACAGACTATACTTTTGAAGATGATAGATTCTAGTTCTGTGAAGTATGCTATTCTTTAAATTTCATTTTATCATGACGCCGATACTCTAGCAGCATAGTTACTGGTAATACTTACTGTCTCAACTTTGACATTTGAACAAGCACACCATATTGTGCTTGTCAAAAACCCTTCTATAATTCCTAAACACCCTGTATAATGTATGCTTATAAAGAATATAATTAATAATTAAAATTCTTGCACAAACTATGAAAATGAGTTCCGCAAAGCTAAGCAATGGGGGAAAAAACTATAAAAACATATATTCGGAAATGCCTGGTTTATGAGCTATATCAAAACAAGTATCTATTTAGCACTTAGTCCTACCCTACTACATGTTAACCACTCAGTTTAATTGCATTTTAAGAAGGTATATGTTAGTAATAAAGCATGTTCAAATATTTTTTGCTTCCTTCATATTAGGTTAGTTTGCAGCAACATAAATGATAACATGCTTAAATGTTATTTTTCACAATTAAATCTGGAATAAGGGATTCTAAGTCAGCAAAATTTCACTATTGCAGAAGGATATCCACATTATAACTGATTCTTCATCGTCTCCTTTGTATTAAATTAAGAATTTTAACTGTCATTAAGAAGTGTATTTTTAATTGTTTAGTCATGGTCAAAACAAATTTGCACGATTACAGTGTCAATTGACAGCCATGCATATGCTACTAGGAACAATCACTTTATATTAAGGCCTAATGTCTAATTAAGTAAAACCCAAGCTTTTTTTTAATATGGCTTTAGATAAGAATGAATGAATTAATCGTGTTTAACGCCCTTTTTGCTGCAGAGGTACCACAGGCGGTGAACACTGATGATACACGAGATGAAATGATATTTTGGGAAAGGATTTTTTTTAAAGAAGGAACGTTCCAGGCTTAAGTTCAAAGTACCTTCCCGGCATTTGCCATTTATGAAGACTGAGGAAAACCTGAAAAAACTCAGTCAGGGAGGACGGTGCTGGCGGGATACGAACCCCAGAGCTCCCACTCACGAGTCCGCGCCTTAACGACCTCGGCCACCCGTGGCAATGGCTTTAGATATGTGCAACAAATTACCTTGTGCTGCCTATTCCGCATGTTTAAGTAGATTTAAGATGTTTTAAAAACTTGGTTCATCAAACACCTCTTTTATAAACTTGATAAACTTGATACTAACACCATTAGTTTTTAATATATGTATGCTATTGCTCATACTATATTGTATTAATTGTGGCAAGTAAACAATTGTAAATTGTCTTTAGGTTAAATTATTATTTTTCGCATACATATTTTGCGTTAGTATATCTTATATGGATATCTCGTAAGTGTGCGTGTTCTAACACAACTGCTGAAAGGCTATATCTATAGGGAATTCATCGAACTGTATAAGGCACTTTTCCTTCTTGTTTCATATTTTCCTCTCTCCCCTTCCTTATTCTGTTCACCTGGGCACATCAGGATGGGACATAGTTCGCCAGGTAATGAGTGGTTTATCAGTAGTATGTGTCCCTTTCTGGCGCACCTTACCCCACGAAAGTGTTCACGGAGGGGAGTGGGTATGTATCCCTTCTTAGCGTATACCGTCCCTACCAAGGAAGTTGAGAAGGGGTTAACGGTTTTTCATGCTTTTTTCACGGAGAGGTATAACGTTAATTGAATTTCAATAATTTTAAGATTTAAATTTCCATGTTTTTGTACCCTAACAACGTTTAATGTTTCCTTCTTCAAGCAGGATTTACTTAATGGCGGAACCTTAAAAAATCTGGGGTTTTGATGGAAATTTATGGACTTTCAAAGACCTGGTTTGGCAGAAAATTGTTGCCTTAAAATATCCGGTGGTGCGGGAATTTGTTGACCTTCAAAGATCTTGGTTTTATTTTTGTTGATTATACATAATTTCTATGGGTAAGTGGTTGAGCATGTTGCGTATTATTAAAAATTATTCTCACTTAAATAAGATATTACCTTGCAATGTTTTCGCTTCGTGTTCGACTTTAAACGAAAAAAAAAATGTTAAACAGCAGAAAATGTAACTATGCAAAAATATTATTCAATAGCAAAAAATATATTTAATATGCAAACAAAATTTCCAAGATGCAAAAAAGTTGTAATTGTGCAAAAAAAAAGTTCAAATGCAAAAAGTAAGCTTTTTTTACTTGCGAAAAAATAATTTTTAAATGACAGTTATTTCTGTTATGTTACTATGTTAAGGTACGATAATTTCCAATATTTAAAAAAAATATATAAAATGGCATACTAAAAAGAACTACTATGGAAAGGAATTTAGCTCTGTTTCCAGCAACCTGCTGAGCGTAGGTGAAAGCTACTAATCACCTCAATCAGGTTTCAACTTGTTTAGGCGCTATGAGGATCGTGAAAGCTTTTCACTTTCCCTGGGTTAGGTCTGTCAGTATTTTCCCTTGGGTCTGGCAATTTTAACTGATATTGTTTCCCACCCCACAAAAAAATGTGTTAAAGGCATTTTCATGTTTTTTCTCTTGACAGTTAGGGCCAGGTATTTCTTACTAGTCTCTTGAGCGAGGGGAATGAGGAAAACCAATCCCATTGGCTAAAAACCAAGATGAGTCTTGAGATATCAAATGGTGACTGAATCGTTGAAAACATAGAGCTTTCCGGTATAAAAACAATCATAAGATCTCGTGTTCCTGGTTTTGAAATACTAATTGGATTAACAACAAATATATCATTCATAAAAAAGAATGTCCTTTTTAACAAAGCACTGCTATAGCATTATCAGTTCAACATTCGTGTGATGAAATAGGAGATTCTGGATATGAACTACTATGTAAATAAGTGCAGTGAATATTATTGCAAACAATATAACATACCCAACCCACAATTTATGTTGAATTTAGAAACCATACATTCCGTGGTACAGTAAACCGTCTATTAGATATACTCCTGTGCCTGACAACACGCAAACTCTATAATACACCAATCTGTGGAAGGGAGAAAAATTGCAGTCAAGCTTACGGATGTCTTCACGAATTCGTTTTAATTAATCTCTCTGTTTAATTTGTGTGTTTATATAATTCAAAATTTACTTTTGTAAATTTCATTTAACGCCAACTTTCAAATTTCAAGTATACTTCAATGTAAACAGTGTAAAAATGTTAGTGAATATACCCATTTTTACAGCAGTTTGTGGAAGCCATTATTACCAAGGACAAACTGTCAGAAGAAATATAATTTAGAAATATTATTATAAAACAAAATGAACGTATTCTAAAGAAATCCAGTTTTTATGCAAAATATTTGTACTGTCAAGCACTACTTGCTTGTAATCTCCATAATATTAAACTGGAAGTTTTGCATATACATAACTATGTATGTAAGTGCAAACGAATCTCCCATATATCTTGTTTGTATATGTTATGTATCTTTAATTTCTAAAGTAGCAATTGTTGCTAAAATGTGTTTTATGTAAATAATATAGCGTTTAATCGTGTATTTCTAATGTTTTTACTTTAAATGTATTGAATATAAACTGTAATTAAAATTTTTTCAATAATATAATAATTTTACATGTTACCAATACAGTGTAATAACCAATGGACTAAGATATCAAGCATTTAAATTTGTTGTGCAAACTACGTTATCAAGCAGTGTCAACATTTGCAAAACTACATAAATCTAGAATAATAGACAAAAAGCTGTCCTGCATCTTGTACTGCATTCTCACTTATATTACTCTGCTTATCATGACAGAATTATTTTTAGCTACACATTGTTAAGCTAATATTGAATTAGCATTCATAATAAAATATACTTATATATGAATTGCAATGGTCTTATTTTCTCATTTAGTTTTTATTCCCGTTCCTCCCCTCGATTCATCCTGATGTTTTTAAAGTTTGTTGAGTCTACTATCACTCCAGGGTTGCCACAATAAAATATTAAATGAACATTTGCGTTTTTATCACGATAATTCAGCAAATTTATCAAATATGTGTGTGTGTGTGTGTGTGTAAATTTATCATACATATATCATAAATAAGCAAAGATTATTTTGAAATTAAATATTTATAATTTGTTGCAATTCAAAAAGAAATGATATTTTGTATTTTCTTTAGGTTTTCGTGTATGTTTAATTCAGTATCTTAGAAAAAGTTGTTTCATAATTTGAAACTCCATCAGTTACAATGTAAGATAAGTGGAATAAAAGTAGAATATCCCTTAGTTAAAATATTTGATTTTAACGGGAAGAAATCAGCAATTCACATTATATTGAGTGTTACATTTGAGATAACATATCTGGATAGAATGATTAAATTAATAAATGTAAAAGTGAAGTCATAAAAGAAAAAGTAAAGTGAACCCTTTCTGTGAAAATAATAATCTGCAGGTGTAACTGGTTGTGCATTATGCTTCATATAATGTTAATGTGTGGATTTATTTGACAAACATGGAAATAACGTATTTATATTGAGCTTTTTATATTATATTGCCTGTAAGTACGTAGAGCAATGTCTCTCTGTGGTTTATACTTCTTTCTGAAAGTAAATACAACATATTATCTTAATTTAATTTAGTTCCTCTCGATTAATTTTTGTGAAGTTACGAAACAAGAACAAATATGTCACCGATATTGCTCTAATGGAATTCTATTGATATGATGATGGTGGTAGTGGTGATGGTGATCTGTAAAGCAATGCAGACATTAAATCATCTTACATGCTTGGTTTTGTCGTAGAGAGCGATAAACAGATGGACGTTCCACTGCCTGCGTAACTGAGTGCAGGTAAGAACCAAAATTTTCTCTAGTTTCATTGAGCCTAGTTCTGACATTTAGGCAAGCTCTTATCTTCCTGCTATATGGAAAGAAATCGTCTGCACGCTATACTAAATTGTTAGGCCCGGAGGCTGCTCCGAAGGGTATGCCGTCTGGTCCAGGTACTATATTCCATAAAGTTTTATTGTAATATATTGGCAAAAGTTGCCATTTCTAAAGCCCTTAAACAGTATGGACCTTGGATTTATAAGCCAGTGAATAAATCAATTTTGATTGCACTTGATTCAAACTCTTTTATTTGTTATTTAAAATGAGGCTTATTTGTAATAACGTATTTTGCTCATATTATTGCATTCTATGAGGTTTTATTATTTACAGATCTTATGTCTTTACACAATAGATTAGCTGATATATATAATATAACTTTGATATTTTAATATAAAATTATTCAATGTGTGTGCTATATGAACAATTATTATTGCTTAATAAATTACGTTGTAATTGAAAACCACTCCTCTACCAATTTGCAAAGTTGCCTTTCTGTTATCATATTTTGGGGGGGTTCTTTTCGAGGGGTCCAAGGTTGATTATTGGGTTACAAAACTTTCATATGTAATAACATTCTTCCAGAACTTCTAGATAATGTGTCTCTGCCAATAAGAGAAATCACGACGTGTTTTCAACACATTTTAGCCGCGTTGTTCGTGAAGTACTCGACGATAACAAAGGAGTAGGTATATCTGCTCCAGTTAAATAGCTCGCAGATTCGCCTGACAATTCAGAATACTTTTATTAGCGAGGATATTGCAAGTTATAGTTTATGCAACTACTTTTGAAAATTAAAAGCTATTTCATCAATGTATTTTAGATGCCCACCTGCAAAACTTCCTGTGAAACTCCATACCTGGTCGCCAATGGAGGTTGCGCCGGAGCTATATAAGTCTTAGAAGATTAACACTGCAGCTGTTCTGTTGGCTACAGTAAAAAAACATCTTCATTGAATGTAGAGGTCTATAGCTGAACTTTTGTGCGGTTTTGTTTGTTCAAAATCCAGGTCAATTCTTGTAAATTACAGTTAAAACAATATTGTGTGTCATCAGTAAAAGATCTTGCAACTGTGTTAGCAATGCAGTTCCTTTTGCTATATAAATTCAGTTCCATTTCATGTGATGTAATTATTCTGTAAATTGTGGAGATTTTGGTAAAATTAAATTATGATTGATGAAGTAGGAATAAAAAGTTTCTTTCGTGAAGTGAATATAATATAAAGTTTAACTCTATTTTGCTTTATTACTAGATTTCTGAGTATAAAATTACAACCATGTACTTCAATGTCCCTTATCTTAAATAGTTTACGTCCGTGAGTCCGGTTTCTTATTTCTAAGCACTCTGTACACAGAATGAAAACACGACTATTTCTGTGTCATTCATTAAATTTCAGTAAGCATACAGTTTATAAAGGGATGAGTTGATATTGCGGGTACGAATGTCTTCCTATGGTGCGCCCGTCTAGAGCACCTCAAAAAACTTGTGTCTATGTTCACATATTATTTCTTTTTGTAGAGAGGAAGGGAACATCTATTTATGTAAAAGTGCAACGCACACATATGCGCGCTTGCATACACGTATAAAGACATGAAATAAATAAACAATTATTTCTTGCAAAAATAGTTTCGTCTGAGAAAAAATATACATTCTTAACTATTGTGAAAATGTCATATTTCATTATAATTAAAATAAATAGGTTGTTTTAGTTACTTCGAATATTTTATGTATCAATCAATTAATTAATTTTAATATTTGTCTTATGCGCAATCAATTGCTTTTATTTCACAATTGTGTTTATAAATTATGTATTTGTGCTGAAAGGTGTCTTAATTGTTACATACCTGTATACTTAGGAAAATAATTTATAAATAAATGTCAATAATTCTTCATATTATTTATTAGAAATGAAGCTTTTAAATAGCTGCAAAAACTCGTTCAAATTTTAGTGTCAGATATTTTGTCTTTCGGCAGGAAGTCTAGTAGATTTAGTGTATCTATTTCACTTCATTCTATTTAAATTCATCACCATAGTGGAGCAATATTTGCCCTTCGAAAAGAAACTCTTATGGCTGACATTGAATATGCAGATACATGCGCACCTTTTGATTTCCGTTCAAGCTGTTGGCTATATATCTTTGAAATGAGCTGAATATTAATTTGTGTGCGACATGCCCCCATATTCTGGAAGAGTCTAATAATACCCATTCTCATAATAGAGTTATAGACACAGAGAGGGCTCTAGCCCAGAGCTGGGGAGCCCGGGGCCCCTGGTTTTTATGAAATAATTTTTCCCCTGGTTTTTATGAAATAATTTTAAAAGTCTCTAATAATTGTTAAATCAATTACTAATATATTTTATGCAAAAATAAGCTAGTTAATTGAAGAATTAATTACTGTTTCAGTAATTTAATTTTTTTATTTATACTGTGTATATTTTTTACCATATAGTGTATTGTAATTAAATACTACAACCATAAAATGAAAACATTTAAAATCAACATTAATTACAGTGCATGCACACTACAATTAGCATTTTTAGATCTTTCGATTCAACTAACAATGCTCTCTGAGTTGAAAATATGGTGCACCTGACAGTGTTGGCTGTACAAACAACCGCACCAAGTATTATTGTTTCGCATCAGTTTTCGTTAACAAATAATAATTAGTCCCTGATGTCAATACTGTTCTTGCTTTTGTACTAGTGATCTGATCACGCGAGTTGGGGGGCCCGAAAGCAGCATGTCAAAACAAAGTTTATTTTCCCCTGATAAAGCCAATTAGCGAATTAGATCAACAAATTTTTAAAATAATGCTAGAAAAGTTAGAGAAGATGAAAGTGAAAAAAGTGTGAATCCAGTAAACGGAAATGTCTGAAGCCCTTTCCCCTAATAAGTAAAGAAGAATGCGACTGTTTCAGCACTAATCACGTTTTTGTTTGAATCTTGATTACCTATGTTCTTCTTTCTTCTATTTTAGTACTTTATCGTGTTAGGGACATAAGGTTAGTTACTGTGCAGACAATATAATGCTCAACGTTACCTCCCACTGCATATAAATCATAAGCAGTGTATTATTTTATTCGTTATGATCTGACCTCCGCGCTGCAACAACAAACGTGCGATTCCCAGTTTATAGTTTTAAATAATGAAATGTTCTTTCAACAACTTTCTTTTGTTTATTTAGATTACTTTGGTCTTTCTTTAACATCTCAAGCTATCAGCGTCTTATTGAATTCAGGTGAAATGACCGATAAGTTTTACTCTTAACTTCTGCGACACGGGACCCACGGCTTTACTTCCCTTCCGAAGGAAGCCATACTTAGAATGTTTACGTCCGAAAAAATCCATCGACCCTGGCCGGGTTTCAACCCACGAGTTTAGAAGACAAGTATGGTTACCACTAACCACCAGGACCGACACATCATGAACTTGTGAGCATTGCTCCTTAGCACGATAGTATTGTATTCGTTAACTGTGTCAGTGGAACTGGGTGCTCATTTAACCATTGGGGTTCTTAAACCTATTAATGAAATTTATTAATGATAATGACGAGTTCGAAGTCCTTGCTGCACCGCCAAGGGTGGCCGAGGTCGTTAAGGCGCGGACTAGTGACTGGAAGTCCAGGGTTTGAATACCGTCTGGACTGTCCTCCCTGATTGAGATCTTTTCCAGGTTTTCCTCGGTCCTCATAAATGGCAAATGCCGGAGAGGTACCTTAAACTTAGGCATGGAACGTTTCTTTCCCTAAAAAAATCCTTTCCCAATACATAATTCCATCTCATGTATCATCAATGTGTACCGTCTGTGATGCCTCAATAATAAAACGGGCGTTAAACACTATTAAAAATAAAGTTCTATGGCATTTAAAGCTATGGCATTAATCTTCTCAGGGCAAGGAAAAAACAACAACAACAACCAGACCGTTTGATCTGACTGGGATTCGAACGCAGGAACTCTAAATTAGCAGTCTCCAAACGGAACCACTACACCACGGAGGCGGTCCATTTAACAAAAATGTAATTCATACAAAATTTACTAAAAGGGGAAAATTTTAATAGCAACGCTGATAAAAGTTGAGATATCATTCTAACGCAGCTACCCCTATTTATCAACTGCAAACATCTCCCTAACTTCTGGTGCTTAAATTTTAAACAGGGTATAACAGTTACCACTTTTTTGTGGTTTTTCTTCTTTTTTCCGTAGTTACGTGGCAACCTTATAGTTGTTGCTTAAATTTGGACAGAGAATAGCAACATTAGTTACCGAGCATTTAAGTAATAGTTGTAGTTTAGTAATAAATAGCTACAAAATGGTGTATAGTGACAAGAAAGAACAGAATATAAGGCGATTAGTTTGGAGTTCCGAAATGGGCTCTAATAGGTACTGAAACGTTTACTTTTCAACATATTCTAAGAGTAAATTGTTTTTTAATTCTGCAATTAATTTTATTTTTATCCAAACTAAAATAACGATAACAATAGTCCATGTTGCACGACAGAGGCAGAAACAATAAAGCCAAATCTTCTTTAAAACCCAAGTATCATAAGGTAGAGGTGTCATTTTAATTGAAAACGGGGCTAGCTGGGATTCAGGGGGTGAAACCAAAATGTAATCAACATTGGGTTTGAAATTCGGGTCGTTGTTTGATTTTCGTTGCTTGAACACAGTATAAAAAAAGTGAGTTAGTTGCAGGAAGCAAAATTTTGGGCAAAAATGTTATTATTACAGTAATAACTTCTGATTAATCCGCTTACACAATGTCGAAACAATTAATTAGCAAAACACAACTCAGTGTTTTTACATTTCAACAATATAATAACAATCGACGTGACCCAGGTAGTGTTACATGAACGAAAAATGTTATAATCATTGTATCCTGTTTAAAATTTAAGCATACATTTCAAAAAGAGGGTAAGGGAAGAAAGCTTAAAATTTAATCAATATTAATTTTAAATTTCCCCTTCAATAAGTAAAATGAAGTGATTATTGCTAAATCAATGTTGATTAACAGTGGGTCCTTTCGAAATGAAAGCTTTTAAGTCACTTTATGCTAAAAGTACTGCGTCAAAATGTATTTTTTAAAATTTCAGGAGCGACCATTATCAACTAGTACAATATTAATATTAAATAAACGCCACAGATGGCCGAGGTCGTTAAGGCGCGAACTTGTGAGCGGAAGGTCTGGGATTCGAATCCCGCCAGGACCGTCCTCTCTTACAGGTTTTCCTCAGTCCTCATAATTGGCAAATGCCAGAGAGGTACCCTAAACTTAGGCCTGAAACTTTCCTTCCTTAAAAAATTCCTTTCCCAATATATAATTTCATCTCATGTATCATCAGCGTCCACCGCCTATTGTGCCTCAGTAGTAAAAACGAGCGTTAAACACCATTAAAAATTAAATAAATTACTATTAATGTTTGTCCATATTTTTATTTACGTTCTGGAATGCTATTGTTACTTTCGGATTCAGGAGAGCACACGGAAGTTGAAAAGGTGGACCTCCCCCCACACTGTTATCTCATTTGAACTAATTAATTTATACATGTTATGTCTCTCACCTACTTCAATACTTGAAATAATGTAGCACTTTAAGTTGATCATATCTTATGAGAACAGCTGGTAATGGTTATCTTCACATAGGTCAAGGACGCTCTTTGACAATGAATTCAACTGTTTCTATGTACGTATGCTCTTAAAGTATTTTTGTTCGCATCTGATGTAGGTAAAGAGGGCACAAGAAATAATAACGCATACCCTCCCGCTGATTGCACAGGAAATAGGTGTAACTATAAAGTTTTCTTAGCAAGAATATAGCACTTTGCGTGATTTTTAACATTTTATTTTGTGAGCTATATGAAAACTTTCATACTCAATAACAATAACAATGAGAATAGGCTCAGTGCTTCCATGTGTAGATTTTGCTCAAAATATAAAATTTACACTGTTCGAGTTTAGTTTAGGTCACAATGTAAACAAAATATAACATATTTCTCCATGTGCTACTGCTGTGATCTTGTGATTCTCGGCACTATTATTATCCTTTTGATCAACGATCATGACTTTTGTACTTCAGGAATGACTGGATTAGGCGAACTAAAAATAACCTGCCAAGTTATACCTCAATCCTGCTCATGCTTTTCTCGCAACTGATCCAACATTACATTGCACATTAAACGTGGAAATTGTATTGAAAATATAGATATAAAAAGTGTTTGAAGTTATTTTCTAAAGTATGTGTGAGTTAAGTTATGCTTTGCTCTGGCGAACTAGAAAGCGAAATATATTTTCATCTACACCTCGGGTACAGGCTCAACCAATCAATGACGTTTTATTTATACACATGCTTATATTTACGAGGGTAGGTCACGCATTTTTGGAGCTCTGCCGTGGCAACGAGAGTGGAGTTCTGCAAACCATATTTACAGCAGATGAAACCATGGTCCTCTACTATGATCCCTTATCCAAGAGAGAATCAATGGAGTGACGTAAACCTGGCGAAGCACCGCCTCTAAAGGCCAAGGTCACTTAGTCAACCAAGAAGATTATGGCCACAATCTTTTGGGACTGTGAAGGAATAGTCTTCGTTGACTTTAAGGAGAGGAACACCACAGTAAATGGGGAGTACTATGCTGGCCTACTGCACAGACTGCGTGCTTCCATCAAAAAGAAAAGGCGAGGAAAGCTGAATGGTGGTGTGCGTCTTCTTCAGACAATGTTCACACATTTCTTGTTGCAAAGGAAGCTGTGAAGAAATGTGGCTTCAAGGTGATGGACCATCCACCCTATAGCCCAGATCTAGCCCCCAGTGACTATTATCTCTTCTCAAATCTCAAGAATGACCTTTGAGGAAGGAAATTTAAGTGTGGCGAAGAAGTGATGGATCTGTCTATGCCGATTTTGCAGACCAGGCTTCTGACAATTTTGGGGTGGAGGGATTGAAATGTTAATTCAAAGATGTAAGAAGTGTATTTCAATAAAGGGTAACTATATTGAAACGTGAAATATAGTTTTCGTCTTTATCATACCTAGAAAATTGTTAGGCCGGAAATTAATGGCCCTATCCTTGTACATTGCAACCTAAATTAAGAACTAACACAGAATATTGCAAATGTTGTATATGTAGTCTAAACGAGGTTCTCGTTTTTCTCCTTCAGCTGTAGAAATTGACCCAATTTTTTGAATACACTGTAATCGTTATTTCCAAACTTTCCTCCTAAATTTCCTCCGGTATATTGGTAGCCGTCATTGTCTACTGCTTCTCGTGATTTTCTTAGATACGAACACTTCCTTGATTTGATAATGCCTTTTGCACTCAGTGTAGTGAAGCAAGAATACCATATATGAAATTTAATGGCCATTCGCCACACCGAGTGATGAAAATGAGCTCCGTCAGTGAACCAAACTTTGCTAAATGACTTCGATAAATAGATTGCTGTATCACAGTGCAAGTAGATTTTGAACCAGCTAATTCCATTTTTCTTGTACTAAAATTCAAGAACGATTTCAGCTACAAGCGAAAGTATTTGCGAAAGCAACATTTGGAATTAACAAATTTATTGCACTAGAAAGCTAAACAGTTTTATCCTCCTCAGTATTGTAACAACAATTTAAAGATAAACGCTACAGTTACGTTCTCAATTCCGTACCAGCAGCACAAATAAATTATTCATGTTTTATTATTTTAAGGCAAATAATTCGCTTATTTACCATATTGTTTTTTAACCCAGTATATTACTGGGGTTTCATTTCTCGATATACATTAACAACTTGTAAATTAAACGACTTTCTTTTAATGAATATGTTTCTCAACTTTGAAGTCAGACGGGTTGAAGATAAAGACACAAATTGTTTATATTGAGAAATGTAATAAAGCTGTTTACTGATGCGTGATGTCAAGAATATTCGCATCTCATGGAAGAAAGTAGGCAGAATGCACACGCTTTAGTAAACGGCCATACTTTCTATAATTTTATAGCCTTTTTAGCATAGAAACATACTCTCAGATATGTTTAGCAAATAATCGTAAACATCAACAATGTGAACCTCGTGTTTTTTTTGACGAAATTAAGAGATTTTGGAAGAGATAAACGTCTAAATTTTGTCGGCGTATTCATTGTACTATTTGAACCAATGTTGCCAATTTTATTCCTCAATGTGAAATAGTTTAAGAGAGCAGGTGTATTTAGTTGAAGAATGCAGCTTTCGAGGAAAGTGTGATAAATGTTTCTCACAGCATCTCTTTCAACCACCTTACTTGATGAAGTTTACAATTCATGCTAATATCCTGTTGTGCAGTTTCTGCAGTTTTAGGTTACCTAAACTCAAGATCGCGGGTTCTAGCCCGGCCAGGACCGATGGATTTTTTCGGGCGTAAAAATCCTAAGTATGGCTTCCTTCGGAAGGGAAGTAAAGCCGTTGGTCCGTGTCGTACATTTACGGCACGAAAAAGAACCTCAAGCCTGATAGAGAGGCCTCTGAGCAAAATTTTCCGGCCGTTTCACGCCCTGAGTTGAATGCGACGCTGATGACCTGAGATGTTAAAGAGCGTCCATAAATAAATCAATAAAAAAAAATACTTTCCCCCCAAACCATTTACATTCCCTGACATTATAGCAGCAACATCGTAACACTGTGCAACCAACTTAACTTTCATAAGAATATTCCTTCATGATACCATCCAATAACTGGAACAAATTTTGTACTGATCTATCTGTACTCATATCATAAAAGCCTAAAAATCTTTCCAGCGGGATACCCTCATTATTAAAAAATCTAACAATAATATAATACGGTGATTGATGATAAAATGTCTATTGTGTCATCAATTTGGATGGAAGGAAATGTAGCATTGTGAAGCTCATTCTTAATGTGATCACTGAATCACTGTGATATTACGTATGCCATTTCATTCGAATTTTTAAGTTACCACTAAACACTCTTTTTATTTTCTGATAGTAGTTTTGAAGATCTAAGAGCTTGTCAGATATCAGTATCTTCAATAATTCCTAAAGTTCCCACGGATTAATGAGGTTTCACTCTCATCGTGCCCCCTAAAAGAAACTTTTAAAAGCTAAAACATAGAACAGCCCTAGCAACAGGTCTCAGAATCTGCCTGTTTATAGTAACATTCTCATTGTATCTGAGTGCATAGTCTTGCATTTTCCCTTAAAGCATCCTATATTGTGTTTCTTTTTCTTCTTTTATTAATCTCATATGTTCATAGTTGTAATTAGTACTTCAATTATCCCTCACTGTCTTTGTGTTTATTCAATCCACGTGTAATGTTTTGGAAATCACAGAAACCTTATCTATTCCAGACAGCACTTTTATTATTAAAAAGCATGAAAGGTCCACAGAAAAGTTTTTGAATAGAACTACTGCATAACCATGTGATTTTTTCGAACCAAAATTCCTTACAATGAAGGCTATAGGACTTAACAGTTTCTTGACTTCTTTATTATGCACAGTTCTATAAATTCCTTTGGACGTCCACAATTTAAAAAACCTCTTTTGTCTTTGTGAATCCACCTCCTAAAGGGAGTTTCTAATATAATTAATACTGTGTCTTTCACTGGGAACATAATACACACACAAAACCACCTGCATTCACCAATAACAATTTCCACAAGTGCAACTTTATTTGCTGGGAAACAATTATAAGCTTCAATCTGAAGAAAAAAACGCGCCAGTTACATTGGCAGTTTCTTCCAACTTAAACAACACTGGACGAGGTATGCTAAAGAGACAAGCAAGCTAATCACCTCAGTTATGTGACTATTTTAAAAGGCCCTTAAAGACGTCAGCACTGACGTCATGATTCCATGGCAATTGTCGAATAACTACTTGCCTTGCAAGGGCTCGTCCAGGGCTCGTCTCACGGCAGTGCGTCTGGTTGTTTTATTGTATTACGTTGCGGCATTAGCCTTGCCATCTAAGATTGCGAGTAATACTAACAACTTAAGTACACGCGGCCTCGCCGGCTTGTTCTACATGTAAATGGTTTAATTACAGAAGGAAAATAAATAATTGTTTTTTAGGAAAATGTTGGTGATATGGCGCTTCACTCTCTTAGCCTGAATAGCCGCCAATGGCCCAGAGGCGGACGATTCAAATGGCGCGCAAAACAACACTAGCACCAATTTTTCTCCTGGTGGACGACCTTGTAGATGCATATACTTGCACAAAATATTTAGTCTAAAGTTTGGTAGCGTAATTCAAATTTTCCCGCCAACTCATATTTAGTTCACAGTTTTGCCACCAAAGGCCATCGCCACCACATAAAAAACCTACACTTGCACCAATATTTGTTTGTACTTGTATATTATCATGTATAAATCATCGTATACCCCACATACTCGTATGTACAATAAATAATAAAACTAGATAATATAATATATATATATATATATATATATATTATACATGAAAAATCCCCTGCTCTTTGCAAAAAAATGCCACAAAGGAGTACCACTAAGGACACAAATAATGCCTGCAAACCACTAAGAAATAAAAAATGCAACAATTGAAGATATTTAGCGATAAATGCACATTCAGTGTCTGTTTCTTGCTAGTAGACAAGAAGATACACTAAGTTGAACTTTAACCATATTACTATTTGGGTGCAGGGGCGTCCCAGATCGGAAAAATAGATTGAACAGAGGGCAATATGGGTGCATTTTCCTTCAGATAATTACTGTAATAAACTAAAGTGATTCAGGCCAGTATTAGTAAAATTAATATATATTTCAGCTCTGTAGGATGAAACTTCCGCCATTTGTGTTAGTGAGAGAATTCTTGTCTATAAGGATTGTTCGCAGTAACACATTGAAGAGATTTTTATGTGTTTTTATGTAGCCAAACAAAATTATTCTGCAGCATTTTTTTTAAAAAAAATATTAAATATATGGCTATCAGATTGAACGTACAGTTAGCACATTTAAAAGTATATGTAACGGCATTGTTTAGAGTTTAATAATTATGGCATTGCGAATTGTGTAAGAAAGGGCTAACATAAACATGAACGAAAATAAGAAAGGAAAACAATTAAAAGTAAGTGCAATAAATGAGTATAAAAATATTGAAAACACATATGGTCAGGCGCTGAAGCCCGGGATATTGATAATTAGTAATAAAATATTTCATATGCACAAAAATGTATCCATTCGTGGTTAGCTCAAGTAACATAACCATGTGCTAAGCTAACCACGGCAGCAAAACGAATCCCTGGAAAAAAAAAAGAAAAAAAAAAAAAAAGAAAAAAAAAAAAAAACAGTATTAGCAAGCCCCCAGTAATTTATTTAATAGGGTATTATTTGTAAAGCAGATGTCATTTATTTCATCATAGCATAATGCACGTATTTTTATATTATTACAGATTTTAACACACATTTCTGCACGTTATTTTTTTTGTCGGTCCTGGTGGTGTAGTGGTTACCATACTTGCCTCCTATACCCAAGATCGCTGGTTCGAACCCGGCCAGGACCGATGGATTTTTCCGGGCGTAAAAATCCTAAGTATGGCTCCCTTCGGAAGGGAAGTAAAGTCGTGGGTCCCGTGTCGTACATTTACGTCACGAAAAAGAACCTCAAGCCTGAAAGAGAGGCCTCTGAGCAAAATTTACCGGCCCTTTCACGACCTGATTTGAATGGGACGCTGATGACCTGAGCTGTTAAAGAGCGTCCATAAATAAATCAATCAAAAAAAAAAAAACGTTATTTTGCCATGTATACCTCTTGTTGCGATTGAAGATGTTGGTACACGTTATGTACATTTTCGGCGGCAAATTATGAGATACTTTCTAAAGCTATCTTACTTGCTTCAAAACGCTCTATTTTCTTTAATTTGCTAATCAAACAGCAATTAGCATTTAAAAATTGCACAAAAATTAAAGAAGTTAAATGTGCACTGTAAATGAGTTAAGGATATGGTATTGTATTCAGCCCGGCCAGAGGCTAAATGCATACAGTCAAAGGGACGAGGGCATTCTGTATTTTACAAAGCATTGTAATAGTTAAGGTTTTATTTTCTGATCTAAGAAAACGTTTTCACTGCGAGAAAACGGAAAGAGTCGTTTTTCTAACATAGATACAGCAATAATCTACATAGCGTTTGCTTCTGCAAGTCGTGTATTGAAATTACTCTTGAATTTGTTAGTACATATAAAACACGTGTACATGCAAGGAGGAAGAAATTGGTAGGAGATGAAAAGGGTGTGCTTGCGATGGAGAGAAGATGAAAACGTCATCAGGTCCCTGCTTCTCTCTTCATCTATTATTGAAGGCGTTACCAAGGATCTTGTTTGCACGGGAGGGTTTACAGCAACTGGTCCGATGGACTGCCCGCACTCCGCTCCAAATTAAATTTGCCACGGAACTTCGCAGGAAGGAAGGTCTTTCTTTGGGTGGAGAAGACACCACGACGATAACACGACTCCCCTTTCAATGGCATCATCACCGCCATCGCCGCCGTAGATCTGACCCTTCTCAGATTACTCCCTTCAGCGGAATCACAACAGCCTTGATATGAAATATATATCGCATTTCAGGGGAAAAATCACGGCAGAGAATACTGAAATCTTATTCTGAGCAACATTGTGCAGTGACTGGACTTAAATTACGCAATATAAGGTGCAATACTTTCGTATAAGACATCGTTTTTCCGAGTATACCTAACACATTTTCAGCAACGTAAACCATTTGTCTTGACTGATTAAATAAATAAAAAAAAATACAATAATTTAATTCTATAAAATATTGTAGAAAGCGTTTGGCACTGTTCCAGATACAATTTCTAAAATTGTTGTCCTAACTGATGTCGGCCAGTTGTAATGTACGAAAAACCTTGTCGGTCCTGGTGGTGTAGTGGTAACCATACTTGTCTTCTAAACCCAAGGTCGCGGGTTCGAACAATGAATTCGATCGATGAATTTTTTCGGGTGTAAAAATTCCTAAGTACGGCTTCTTTCGGAAGGGAAGGGAAGTAAAGCCATGGGTCCCGTGTCGTACATTTACGGCACGATAAAAAACCTCAAGCCTGAAAGAAGAGGCCTCTGAGCAAAATTTGTCGGCCGTTTCATGCCCTAAATAGAATGGTACGCTGATGACCTGAGATGTTAAAGAGCGTCCTTAAATAAACAAATAAAAAAAAACTAAAAACGTTCAGAACATCGTTTAACTCGTTTCCATATTATCAGCAATTGCAAGAATGCAAATGGAGGGATCTTGTTACGGAACATTTCATTCTAAGTATTTTTGTACAGCACAGAGTTACAATATTCCATAAAATAATGTACAGCACTTGTAAAATATTAATAAAAACTTACTAGTCGTCACATAAGAGCAAGATGGAGCAATTACTGTTTACCATGCGCCTTATTTTGATTTATGTCCACTCCTTAGTAATAAATTTCTTTGTTTCTTTTTTTGAACCTACAGAACGAATTAATGTCATTATTACTTTATTGGCCTAATCTTTTTCTATGAAATAATAACGATGTATCTGCCGATAGTCCTCTTTAAGATAACGGCCGTAGAATCGACACAAGAATCGAACTTTCCGATTGCGCTCGATCATTATACTGTTAGTCCAATTGATGATACATTTTTATATTGTTAACAATTAAACATACATTACAAGTCAAAATGAAGAAAATAGTTTCGTAAGAGATAAAACTATTTTCTTTAACTGGGAGCGGGGCAAAGAAAAAAAAACGTTTACGCAATATTTAGTGAGAACCTTAAAAAAATAAATAAACTTAAAATGTGTACTGAAATATAACAATTGAAACTTGTAAAGCCAATGTCCGTCTTAAGCGGTGATTTCTTTATACTTTTTTTTTTGAATGGTTTATTTATGGACGCTCTTTAACATCTCAGGTCATCAGCGTCCCATTCAACTCAGGGCGTGAAACGGTCGACAAATTTTGCTCAGAGGCCTCTCTTTCAGGCTTGAGGTTCTTTTTCTTGCCGTAAATGTACCACACGGGACCCACGACTTTACTTCCCTTCCGAAGGAAGCCATATTTAGGATTTTTACGCCCGAAAAAAATCCATCGGTCCTGGCCGGATTCGAACCCGCGTTCTTGGGTATAGGAGGCAAGTATGGACCGACTTCTTTATACTTAACATGGTATGTTCATAGTACTGAAATATCGAATTATTCTTTTCACCCGCTTACTCTCATCACTATCGTTTCTTACTATTTTACTATGTAGGTCAACTGATGCTCAAAATTATTAAATATATTAAAAACGGTATTTGAAATTACCAGTATTCTTGCACTAATAGAACATTTTATACAAGCTACAACAGCATAATAACACTAATATTTTATGGTACAAAACGGTGAAAAATTACTTGTATCTGTAAAAGTAATGACTTGCTTATCAAATTTAATATTAATTTTAAGGTACCTGACTATGTTAATCTGTTCCTTCGGTATGAACGACTTTAAAGAGACTTAGTAGATGCTTGGTTTGAAATAGACTGATATTAGGTAATGCACTTCTCTATTTTCGAAGTTTAAAAGATATTTTAAAGAGCTCAGTGCGACAAACTGCGAATGTACAAAAGTTAAAACTCTTAGACCTAGATTTTCAACAGAAACCGCCCAAAAGCCTAAGAGTTTTAGAGCGTGTACCTCATTCGTAGATTCTTTAAATTATTTTCAGCATTCATGCCTTGCAGCTTTTTATTAACAGAAAATATCCTGCAATCGCAAATCTTTAAATTAGTTAAATTTTATACTCGCTCAAAACATGTCCGATAAATGTTTTGCTATATTTGACTGTATGTCATTTCGCTAAGGCTACCTTTAGAGATTTTTCATCCACAGTTTATCCTCAGCTCGCAGGTAGAACATAAGGCTACATTGTCTTATGTTCTTTATGTTCTTTGCTTTAGAGCTTTATATCTCTAAATATATTTAATTTTTCATTGAGACAAAAACACTATCTTTGAATATAATTATACTAGTAGGAATTCGGTTTAAAAAAAAAAAAAAAAAAAAAAAAAAAAAAAAAAAGCTATTCCAAATGGTGTACAAATGGTGTCTGAGAGTGGAATATTTTGCGTAAAAGAATCTGCAAACTGTATGATGTCAGCTTCACAATGAGACTTTTTTTTACTTTGGTTTATTTATGGACGCTCTTTAACATATCAGGTCATTGGCGTCCCATTCAATTCAGGGCATGAAACGGCCAACAAATTTTACTCAGAGACCTCTTTTTCAGGCTTAAGGTTCTTTATCGTGCCGTAAATGTACCACACGAGACCCACGGCTTTACTTCCCTTCCGAAGGAAGCCATACTTAGAATTTTTACGCCCGAAAATCCATTGGTTCTGGCGAGGATCGAATCCGCTATCTTGGGTTTAGGAGGCAAATAACAATGAGATTGAAGAGTAAATATGTGGCTCTACTTTAATATAAATTAAATAATTACACAGATCTGCAAAATTAACGCAGTTAAATTTTTTGGTGAAATTTGAATTGAATTTTATGTAACGTGGTATGCAGATTTGAAATATAACACAACTTTCCTCCATCACATAAGTTTTTCTTTTTTTTTTTTTTTTTTTTTTTTTTTACACAGTGAATTACAAAATATGGGAAAATATTACATTAATTCACATTATGATCAAAATTTGTGCTTTGAAAAAAAAAAATTTCGTATCCATACATTTAATCAGAAAATCACATTTTCAGAGTATTTTTTCATATGCACAGAATGTCTACTGGCACTAAGGCATATGCTGCCATTGAGAGGAAGTATTGATTTGAGACTTTTTTTTAGATGATTTCATAAAATGGCTGCGTTCATTGACATCAAACTGAATGTTAAAACCCTTAAAAGTCCAATAACATCACTACAGTAAGCCAAGTCATCTTCCTGCGAAAAATAAGGCAGAATTTGTTTCTCTATATATGAACCATGAGAACGATGCACCAGGAGTCAATAAATACTTCTACTTTAACCTAACCTAACAGTTCTGCTAAATCTTTAGAGAGACGTAGAGTCTCTAACCAAGCCGCGAATAAAGTTGGGGCTGTCTACTGTCTGCAACTGCGAAGAATTTGGCAAATATTCCAAATTCATTAGGTATGTCTTCCAGATTAACCGGGAGTGAAGGTGCAGGTACAGGGCGCCTTGTTGACTGAACATTGGCATAAACAATAGATGTACCCTGGTATGTTACAGTACTGTGGTTTGTGGGTTCCATGCATAACATTGCATCCCCAAAACGGAAATATTTTGTCTTACCTTCAAGTCATTGTCGGAATTCTTCCACACAAATACAGCACATCTTGAGAGGAGCCCATGGCTGTCTAAACCACCAAACTTTATCCCAAAATATAAGTACTACACTTTCTTTACAAAGACAGTAATGTTTCTTTGCGTTTCTTTAAAATAAATTTTCCACAAATGTAATAAAATTACGTTCAGTTCAGTTTCAAATATACAAATAATAATAATAATAATAATAATAATAATAATAATAATAATAATAATAATAATAATACAATTAAGAAACTCACTACTAATGTAGGAAAACTTAACTTCTTGAAGAATTTAGAAATCTGCACCGGAATAACAACCGTCTCACATAGAGCACAAGTTACAACTGAACTGAAAAGGGATTAACAATGAAATAGTGATTGTAAAACAACGACGTATCATACACAGTTGCAATTCTTTCATTAATGTACGAAAAACAAAGATAAGAGACGCCTGTATTATGTCAGTAAAATTTAGTGGTTTTGTAGACATAAAAATTAAAACATTAATATGTAGGAAAAAGATGGGTGATGGAAATTGTTACTTTTTTTTCTGAAATTAGCAAACATATATCTGTAAAAATCAATTATACTCTTCAAAAAATCACATGACTGTGCTTTTACGTTTGCTACACTCGTTTAAGCTATCACATTAAAAATAAAATTAATTATTTACCGCAATCAATAAAATATTCTCCTCATTTTCAGCGAACGACAAAATACACGGAAGTAATAAGCAGTTAATGTTGAAATCTCCACCAAACAAGATACATAAGTAAATCGCAGTTCTGAAAGCAGATGGATACAGTAGCTGCAAATTACAGGAATATTAGTTTGAAGGTCGTAGAAAGTTGTTTAAAATCGTAGACTTTAACAGATTAGAACAGTACACGAGTAGATGCATTGACTATTCTCGATTACCTTGTGAAAATATCAATAATGGTCTCATAATCGCACTGGTATTGCCTTCATCTTCTTCAGATATTATTTACATGGGTGTCAAAAATTAAGTCACACGTTCTATCATATATTTTAAAGCAAACACCTATTTTATCACAGCATACTGGCAAGATCAGCATTAGCAAAGTACAACCATTGCTTTAATTTTCAAATTAAACTTCTCTATCCTTATTTTATAACACTTACAAAATGTGGAGCTGTAACAGTCAACAATGATGCGCACCTAAATACCGGAGACAGATTTCATTGTGTAAGTCGGTGTCACTAATAAGCTACGATATCTATTTTCATTTCATTTTTTATTTCGTAATTTCAGAATTTCTGCTACATTTGTTTATATTTTGCTTTTTAATTATGTAGATTTTCATTAAATGATCGGACATAAGTTGGTCAACGTATGCTTGTAAGATTTTAGTGATGGTTTGTTATAATTAAGGTATATTGAATGCTTTTTATAATTTTAACCATAGGTATTTTGATTTTAAACGAACAATTCAGCGTACTTCATCTCATTCTAATTTATTTACGAGTGCAAAGCAAAGA
This sequence comes from Metallyticus violacea, assembly GCA_030762175.1. Taxonomy (NCBI): domain Eukaryota; kingdom Metazoa; phylum Arthropoda; class Insecta; order Mantodea; family Metallyticidae; genus Metallyticus; species Metallyticus violacea. The sequence goes on along the minus strand of CM060832.1, from coordinate 61,254,704 downwards.
TTGGTATACTGAGAAATGCAGTAATTTAAAATTACACGTATGACTTACGTCAGCATTTGCTTTTACGTGCGTGAATAAGTAGTTGCGAGGAGATAAAGGGAATTTGAAAAATCGCAGCCTTAACTGCTATAGAACGAGATCGTTGATAAGAACACGAAGGTATCGAGGGATATGCTGGTTTTATCGTGCGGGGGATCGGGAAAGAGGAGTAATTAGAAGCAGACATCGCATGCTACACAATTTCATTATCAGACAAGAAGTTAAGGCAAGGGGTCATTATACCCTCGAGAGCAATGGAGTTGAATAACTGTAGAGCGGCACGTACAGCCCATCTTCACCCATCATCGTGTTCCTAATGCTCGTACGGAAACTTGGATTAAACTGAGATAACTAGCAAAACGAGATGGTTTTCGCTCTAGTGTTTAAAACAGTGCGCACCTCCTACATATGCAACTTTCACAGTACTTACCACAAAGCGCCCTTGTTTTTCTTCAAAGGTGATAATTACAAAAGCAAAAGAATGAATAATGAGTGAATGTGTGTTGAGAACTAAATCTGTAATGAGTTAAAATGATGATTGCTTAGCGTTTTTGTTTAGATATGCCATACTTTAATTTATAAAAAAGTAATTAGTTTTTTACAAAGATAATTGACTTCACACATAACTGAAATAAGCTCGTTACCTATTTCAATAATCAATATTACCCTTAAAGTAATTAATAACAGCTCCTGAATATTTTATATCATTATGCTATTGGAATTAAAACATATGCAGTCTTCAAAAGAAAATGCACAAACTTTGAGAGTTTGCATTTTCCAATCAGACAGTTTAAAACCGCTAGAAGGCGTATGTGTTATTCAGATAATGATTCAAATACTCATATATGAACAATAAAAGTATGCTTAAAAGTGTTAATCACAGTTAATATATGATTTGTTTGATCACAGGAAAAAAACATGCATTTGCATGAAAGTCTAGTCTCTAGTTATACTTATAACGACGAAGGAGAAACTTTGTATTGCTAAAAAGTATTTCTCTTTCGTGATATTTAATAGTGACTGCTGACTCAGGAAGATTTCATGATGTACTTCCGTATTTTAAAGTATTATAAATACTAGAGTGCCAGTGAAGCATTTCGAATTCACGCTGCTTGCCTCAATGTCACGGGTTCTACTAAAGGAAGTTGCTCCTGCAGTCACTCAACACCTGCCGTACTCGGCTTCCGACCTCTCCCGCACAGCTACAAGGAGAGGACTCCAGTTTGGCGTCCCTATAGTTTCGCATAGATGCGAGCTCATTTGTTCACCAGCTCAAAAGTTTTACTCTCATTTTGGCATTGGAATTATTCTTCACTGCTGTTCAAGAGCATTAATTATTTAATTTAGAGGACCCTGCTCTGTAATGTTTATCTAATGCATTATGTGTGAATCAGGGGCGGCCCGTCACCGGCTCCCCCAATGAAAATGCCATAATTATTTACCATTTTCTCTTCTACTGGTCAACTTATAAAAATGCATGAAAACAGTTATGTGTAACTGATTAGTTCTTAATGGTATCTTACGTAATAAACTCGTTTCTTTTTAACTGTAGTATTGGCAGCATGCGAGTCCTCCATTAGCGAGGGAAGCTCGTGGGCCAACCCGGAAAATTTTACGCTTTAACCTTATGGTGCATTGCCCAGGAAAATTTACAAAGACTTTTCTTCTAAGATGGGTTAGCATTTCTCCTCATTTCTTCGTTCTCTTGGGCCAGCAGGAAGACGGCCCATGGCCAGAGCTCGGTATTCTCTCTTTTCTTAGGAACCAGATGTTCAGGGGTTACTGACACCACTCATAACTGACTAGGGCTTACTTTCGCACTTTGTTTGGACTGGGTGACTTCCTCTCTTTCTCAATGAAAGGTTGCCTTTCACTGTATTAACTGTTAAGTTACAAAGAAGTGTATCTGTTTTGTGGCAATGATTAAAGTGGATGTTTTACTGAAGGCTCCATTTTCGCGTGTAAATTTTCTGTTAAATTGGAAGTGAAACGATTTGGACCTCATCAACCGAAGCTATTGGATCTTACTCAGTAAGACAACACAAAAGTAGGAAGTTTTTTTATGGTTTGAAAACCATCTTGATTGACAGCGTGTTAAGTGAGAAACATATCTTGCCTATATGAATGAGATTAGAAAAGAATTACAAAGGTCAATGTTGCTTCTGTACAGGCCGACGAAACGACAGATATTACATGCATATCAAAATTTGTCGTGATATTACGATACCTCAGTGAAAGATTCATAAAATTCACTGCTGTTTCTGAATTGACTGCAGAGGGTTTAAAGCTTACTGTAACAGCTGAATAAGATGCGGTTCATATACACCAGAACTTTATAGCACAATCGTATGATGACGCTGCACTTATGAGAGAATGTCGGGCAGGAGTATAAGATTTGATATTGGGTATGTCCCTGGCCAACCCTTCTACAGGGTCAGGAGTCATAGCTGGTGTGAATGCTTTTAGCTTTCGGTGCGGAGACAAGTTCAATTTTGGTGTATTTGTTGTGTAGCGGCAATTATGAGAGAAATTTATTTTTAAATATTACCTGGCTTTTGCTATAGGGTCTTAAATGTGATCTTTAGTTGCATTTAAAATAATTAACTACTGTTCAGGCTTTCAGGATTGTTAATAAAGTTCATTATATGTCTTATGTAATATGTTATTACTTCCTTAAAGGCGTTAGGGTTAGGGGCTGGGAGGACTTGCAGTTTATGGAGATGTGGCGCAAAGATCAAATAATGAAAGTAATTGACAGCGCAAGTGTTTAGAGAAATATTTGACTGTTGTTGAAACTTGTTATTCGTTTCGTGTGTTGCTAGTGCAGTTGTGAACAACAAACGTAAAAAGGTGGGTAATTGTGGGAAGCAAGAAGAACGACGTAGTAGAAAATATAGTAGATCACACTTTTATATACACAGTGTGATCACCGCCATGGGTGGCCGAGGTCGTTAAAGTGCGGACTCGTGAGCGGGAGGTCTGGGGTTCGAATCCCGCCAGGACCGTCCTCCCTGACTGAGATTTTTACCAGATTTTCCTCAGTCCTCATACCTAGCAAATGTCGGGGAGGTACCCTAAACTTAGGCCTGGAACGTTTCCTTCCTTAAAAACAATCCTTTCCCAATATATCATTTCATCTCATGTATCACTTCAGTGTCCACCGCCTGTGGTGCCTTAGTAGTAAAAACGGGCGTTAAACACTACAAAAAAAAAAGTGTGATCTAAACAGTAATTAGGAAAAACATGTACATAAAGGATGGTACCGAACAATAAACTATGTAACAATTATGATGCATTACAAATAATACATACTCTATTTGTCGGTTGTTTAACACGCCGAACGAGTCAACAACTGATGCTGCTAGTTTAAAGCTATCATATTTGTATGTGTGTAGTCTGCTATGGGGGGAATATTGCATCTTTGCTTTCCCAATGTGGTTATGTTATTGACAGGATCGATTTTTCGTGTTAAATGGGGTGCGCACGGTGAAAATGTTGGTGTAAAAAGGATTTACCCCTACATCATGAAAATGTCGGATGTAAACCTCTATTAGCCTATGCGAGGCAACTCTTTACGTGTGATTTGTGTTGATCCTATTACTGTTTTCAACACTGATTACAAACGGCTTATTAAGATATTGGCCAGTCGTATAAAATGAATTCTTTACTCCATATCTGCGCTCTCTTAAACCACACTTTTTAGTTCTCTAACAGCCCTCCTTGACTGTGCTGTACTCTAACGCTGATGGTTCCATCCAGCTGTCCTGGTGACTCTCGATCTTGATAAGGTTATGCACGAGTTCTTTGTGATGTAAATTGCATTTTATTCGTCTCCCAAACTCCTCATTTTACTGGACAGCAAGCTACCAGATCATGGACGTTGGCTTTCTCTCCTCGAAATTCTGAATCCACCCGTTGGTCTATGACTCTTTCTTTAAAACAGTTGCTTATTCTTAGTAGCCCTTGAATTGCCCGGGCTTTTGCTGACCTCTAATGGTTTATTACCCTACTGGGGGTAGTGCTGGAACGCTTCCAGTTCTGTACGGCAGCGCGAATCAATATTAAAAATGAAAGATTATGCTCCTTAGTGCAAGGCAGAGACCAATTTGGCTTTAGACATGGCAACAGTAATATCCGAAAAGACGCTGGAAAATGTTTTTCCCTGATGATTTTCTGAAATGCTGGAAATGAGCTGAACTGTTAAAATTAACCACTAGCCGATCATGAGCATTATCTCGGCATTGATCTGTTTCAAAGAATTTAGTTGTCCACACATATGCATTAAGTAAATTATGGCTACCACAATCTTCTCGTTAGCAAAGCGTACAGGCCAGAGGAGGGAAGAACTTATGGAAAATTCCATTATTTATTTATATCAAAATTGAAGGGTTGAAAGTATAATAGAAGCAAAAAGGTTCCAGTAAACATGGGTCTGGAAATAAGCCGCAAGCAATGTGCGAGATTTATTATTGAGAATGTGCGGTTATAAGCCACCGTTCACTTTATTCGTTATACACGTCACATGCGTCACTTGCTGCGCACTTAGAAGCGGTCCGCGATGTACTCGTTGTTTACAAAACTGAACATTACCAACAGATGGTGTTGTTATCAAACCATACACGACACATACACAGTCGTACCACTGAGATCACTTGTCTGCACAGTGTCAGGTGTGCTGAGCTATACGTAGTGAAAATGAAACAGTACTGCAATGCAGATTATTTTTTTAATGGTGTTTAACGTCCGTTTTTACTACTGTGGCACCACAGGCGATGGACACAGGTGATATATCAAATGAAATGACATATTGGGAAAGGATCTTTTCTTTAGGAAGGAAACGTTCCAGGCCTAAGTTTAGGGTACCTCCCCGGCATTTGCCATTTATGAGGACTGAGGAAAACTGGAAAAAACCTCAGTCAGGGAAGACGGTCCTGGCGGGATTCGAACCCCAACCTCCCGCTCGCAAGTTCGCACCTTAACGACCTCGGTCACCCTTGGCGGTTTGGCTTGAAGCTAAAGATATGGTGTTGGAAACAATACAAGTCTCTCCAGGAACTTCAGCGAGAAGAATTGCCACACAAGTGTCTGTAAGTAGAGTATGGAGAATTTTACATCGCAATTCACTGTGCCCTTACCACCTTCAAAAAGTTCAATGTCTCCGTGATGTGGACTTTGGTCCTAGACTGAATTTTTATCTGTGGATGCAACAACAGGCTGTTGTCAACCCTTGTTTTACAGGTAACATTTTATTTACCGATGAAGCCGGCTCCACACGCAATGGTAGTTTTAATTATCAAAATACACTCTTTTGGTGCGAGGTAAACCCTACAGAGTCACCACATGAGCAACGTTTCTCATTGAACGTGTGATTAGGGGTACTAGGTGATCGTCTCTTTGGGCCATACATTCTTTCAAGAAAACTCAATGGACGAAGGTATCTTCGGTTTCTGCGGCGGAATCTTCCAGAATTGCTTGAGGATGTTCCCCTTCAGGAACGTCAAAGTATGTTGTACATGCATAATGGAGTACGGGCACATTTTGCTGCTAATGTAAGAAGACATCTAACGCAGAGATACGGTCCAGATGGATAGGTCGAGGAGGACCTGTACCATGGCCTTCACGATCACGATCTTAATACTTTGGATTTTTCTGTCTGTGACCACCTCAAAAGTAAAGTGCACATCCTTCCTGTTGATACGGTTGAAGTATTGGAGCAGATAATTGTACATGCTTGTCAAGAATTCCGAGACGATCCGGGGGTGTTTGAAATAATTGGAAACTCACTGCAGAGATGAGAGCAATGTTGCATACGATGCAAGGACTACACTTTGAACATCTCCTTTAACAGATAAAAATGCACGGGACATAACATGTGACATACTAAAGTACGATTGTACTTGTTAAGTTAAGCTATGAATGACTTTTGAGCCAACTTAAAATGGAAATTACACGAAAAGTCTACTTTCAAATTCATTTGTACTAACTAGGAAGATGTTTCTTAATGAAGTCAGTGGCGGCTTGTAGCACACATTTACAGTTATCTCGCACATGAATCGTTTGCGAACCCATGTTTGCGGAACGTTTTTGGTTCTATTACTGAATACTTTCAACCGATTCAGTTTATGCCATTAATTTTGATACATCCTGTGTGTGTGTGTGTGTGTGTGTGTGTGTGTGTGTGTGTTGTGTTGTGTTCGAGGATATATTAAATAGAATAAATTCGGTCTCGTAATGTACTTAATTTTTCGAAATAGTCTCTTTCAACGCAGTTGCTCTAACATTTCCCTAAATTTGTGATTCCTTTTGTAAGTAGATTTCTTAGAGGTCCTCAAAATACTCGTTAGTATTGTTTATTAAAATAAAATATATTTTATAAAAACCAAAAACTTTTTATTTAAAAGCAATACTAAATTTTGACCACCTTCTTGTATGAGTGGTTAGTGCTGCGACTGCTAGCCGGGGCCCCGGGTTCTATTCCTGGTACGTTCACGAAAGCCGCCGGCATGCTGATTACATGCCCCCGCCCACTATCAATGAAGTCATAAGACGGGCATAGAGGAAGCAGCGGTCGCACCGCGGGCTGTAGCGCCAATGAGGAAAAGTAGAAGACTAATTGCAATTTTATATATGGATGTGATGTGAAAGTCAAATTACATTTTCTTATTCGTTTATAATATTTATTTTCACTTTATAAACAGAACAAAGTCTAGACTATACATTCTTATAGGTATATTTACAATATTTATTTTCCTTTTAATTGACAAAGTTGTAATATCCTAATTATATATGTATTTATATTCTATATCTGTAACACTTTCTACCCTTCTATAATTGTTCCTGTATTATTCAAAAGCAACAGACTGTTGTCCTGATGGTCTAGTCATAGCCATAGACCGTGGTGTGCTAGTGGGTTCAATCCCGGCCAGGGGCGACGGAATTTTTCGGACGTAAAATCCTAAGTATGACTTATTTCGGAAGGGAAATAAAGCTGTGGGTCCCGCGTCATGGATTTACGATATATAAAAGAACCTCAAGCATAATTTCTGAGCAAAAATAACCGGCAGTTTCGCGCCCTGATTTCAATGGCTGAAATGTTAAAGAGCGTCCTATATAAATAAAATATTACTACCAACAACAAATTGCGTGAGAGAAAACCTGCCCTGCAGTAGAGGGGGGACTCGGTGTGAACAGGCAAAAAAGGCGAGTTATCAGCAATATGTAGCGTTTCCACATTGCTAGAACATCGTTCGCGATGCAAACATATGACGGTGAGTTTGACAGCTGCTTTAACTCCTCTAGCACTCCGATCAGAACGATGCAGTCGAGCAGCGGGCTTGTGGGTACTTGCAGACATGGTGCACTAGCTTTTAATTAATATAAGCGTGGTGTGCTATGTTCCCGAGAAAGTGGCAACATTTCTGTGTCGGGAGCGGTGGTCTATAATTCAAAACCGTGGTTTTTAACATTTTCCCATTTTCTTCCAACTTCAACGGTTACTAATATAATTTGGATGAGCGATGAGGCAGACGATGTCACAAGCTAGCTACAGGCTCGCTGTTTTCTGATCAATGTCAAGTTTGTTGCAAATGTGGCGTGTATTTATTAAAATATGTTTTGTTTTTCGTTCAGTGAGTGCGTTTATATGTATTTCATAATTGCTTTTTAATTTAATTTGTCTTCTTCATGCGTATGAATAGCACTAGAGAGCGTATGTATGTACCATATGGTTATGAAAACAAAACCAACATCCTAGCTTTGTCTACAATGACCTATACAACTTACAGAATTTATAACTATTTATGAGATAGTTTAACTTTGATTATGACTTTACGTTTTTGCAATATTGTGTATATACCTGTATGTGATTGTCAACTGAATGCAATAAAGTGGGAATGCACCGGGCGCTTATCTTATAACCTCCTAATATTACAAAGGCCTTAATGTCAACGTATTTTAATTGAAAACTAAGATAAAAAGGGTATTTTGTTTGGAAAGTAACAACGCGAAGGAAGTAGACTCCCAATTGTTTTTATTCTAACTGGTTCTCTTAAGCGTGTCACAACAAACAAAACACTACTACATTTTCGTTATCTTGCGATAACATCATGACCACTTCGTGGCTTTTACAAACCGGAGTAAACTCGTGTCATTAGCCGTTGGTTGTTCTGTGAATTTGAAGCGAGGAAGTTGGTATACGTGACAGTGTTTTATACCAGTTCACATTTAGTTTGCGCAGTTTTGTTGTTATTTTTACATACCTTCACCCTTTTATACTTTCGTTTACTATGGCTCATAGCTCCGAACTTGCATTAGGCTGCAGTTCTTGATGAGATGTATTCATTATTTCTTTATGTGAAGAATCAGATTCTAATGGTAATGAAGACATTGCGTACACCTAAAAAGCTTTCTATAATGACAACTACTTTTTTCTTTACATTTTCCTATCAGTTTACTGTATTAGCATAAAAAAGAATTTAGATTTAATGTAGTTATTTTATTAATGGTTATAAAATAAACGTGAAAACAGTAAACTATTATCAATTTATTATTAAAATTATTTGTTTGTACAATTACACAAACTATTGATAAGTTTACGACAAAATTCGAGCTATTTGTGCCTGTGAATGTTATTAGTAGATCTGTTTGCTCTTTGTAATGGTTTTAATCGTCATTTTCTCTCGTTATTAGTGACAATGAGGAATAATATGCAAAATATCAAACAGAAAAGAACACGTCTCAAAATTTCCAACTGTTCTAAGCAAATATGTAGTAAGATTTACTTTTTCTAATATCACTTAGAAATAAGGTGCAGCTGACAGTAATTGAAACAGTTCTTCAATCAGCATACCGAGCAACAAGAAAAATGAGTCAGAATAGGGGGAAATCCATGAAAGTACTAAAAGAAGGAGTCAATAAACGTTTTTACAGTCAATAATTAGATTTCTCTAGGAAGCCTAAAACTTCCATTATTATTATTATTATTATTATTATTATTATTATTATTATTATTATTAATATAATTATGAAAACTTTTGATAGAGAATGCAATTGCATTTATGTAAGGAATAGAGCTGACACTCGCATCAGCATATAGACATTTTTCAGGTTGTAGGATCCTGCATGAGGATGGAATGGAAAGAGTTCTCTGATCTTCGTCCTCCAGATTTAGAGTTAATGTTCAAAACTTATTGATACTGCTCTGAAAGCATTTGTCAAAGCTCTCAAAAAGTTTTTCTTTAGGGATAGTAAATTAATCTTCCAACAGAATTTGGCCGTTTTACTGGTGCTATTAATGACAAAGGAGACCTCATACATGTTCTCTATAAAGTATTGTCATTTTGTGTTACTTGATCTCAATTATCACGATTGAAGTGTGAACTATATGGGAGGTATGCTCAAGAACTCACACCATCTTGAATACACTAAAGGAAAACCTTAACAAAGTTGATATAATTTGCTAATGAATGTCGTTCGTACCTCCTATTGATGCTCTATATTTAGTTTGAGACCCTGTTCGCTATTGAACGTTTTCCTTTTCTTGTGTTTAAAATTATATGGCTATACTGCGTTAGTAAATTTATTAAAAATTTTGCATTTTTCTATGGTTGCTTTTCTTTATAAAATAGAGTGTTTACATTCAGGGGACAATAACTTGGTATTTAAATTCATGAAATATCTATGCGTATTTAGTTGATCTTAAAAATAAAGACAAACAGTTTTACAATAACCAGTGCTTATTTAACAGCCGTGATACACATAATAAAGGCTTGTTTACAGCAAAGATAAATCTATATTTTAACATGTAAACATTAATACGAAATTTATCAGAATACTTATTTGAAAGACACAAGTAATATTGAGTTGGGTTTAAAATGACTATGTACTGCATAGACAAAGCTCTGAATATTGATCAATACAATTTATATCCGTTCAATTTCAACCAATCATGAGCGAATGTCATTGCAGTGTTCTCAAACTGAATTTATCGCTCTTGTTTAGCATGCTACTGCATTTTTTTTCTGGTTCATAGGCCTATGGGAAGTGTTTCAAGACAACGCTACATAACACAGTCATACTTCTAAAGAAAAATGAAGGATGATATGCAAGTAAATAGAATAACACTACAGTTTACACTGTGTCTCAGAATCGTCGTAAAATTTGTATAGTTATACCCTCATGTACTTTCATCGCACCCGTGCCATAACGGTTACGTCTTACGAGGTTTTGGGGAAGAACTAAATTATATCTTATGTACATTTCTTTCCTTTACTTCCATTTCCACTAAAGAATAAACCAAAAACTAACATTCAATCGATGCGCAGCTGTTAATGTTTGCTTATTTTTTCCTCTATTTGTGTACCTATATTCAATATACCTTTTATGTATATACAGAGCGTGCCAAAAATATGCACACTTCAAGCAAAAAAAAAAAAAAAAAAAAAGTGTTAACATCTGAATTCACACAAACAGAAAATGATGAGCACAAATCTTCTTAGACTTTTACAGTTACAACAGCTGCTCAAAATGCCCACCATCGGCGTCGATACACTTCTGAGTACGTTGAACAGCTGATTGAGCGACGTTTGCGAAAGTATCCTCAGCGATTGCAGTACATGCCGTTTCAATTTCTTCCCGAAGTGCTGCTAGTGTAGCTGGTTTTCTACGGTATACAACAGCCTTAAGAGTTCCCCATAGGTAGAAGTCCAACGGAGTTACATCCGGAGAACGGGGTACACACGTCTCATTACCTTTGAATGTCAACAAAATTCTCGATTTTTCAATACCACTTCAAAATTACTTTCCGCTGTTCAAACGATAATCTTAACTACATTTTATTGCAGCAATGCCAGCATAACGTAATGAGAGCCACATCTGTTTACAGAACATCATACTACACATTATTGTTGTTTTTCTGTCCAACTTTGAAATATATTAAAAAGATATCAAATGTGAAAGCGCGTATACATTTTTGGCACCCATGGAATACATCTCTTTTTTAATGTTGTTTTTACTATTGAGGCATCACTGGCGGTGGGCACTGATGATACACGGGAAAATAATTTTTTTTAAAGGAAGGAAGCGTAACAGATCTAAGATTAGGGTATCTCCCCGGCATCTGCCATTTGTGAGGACTGGGGAAAACCTGGAAAAAACTTCAGTCAGGGAAGATGGTCCTGGTGGAAATCGAAACTTAGACCTTCCGATCATGAGTCTGGCCTTTATGATCTCGGTCATTCATGGCGGTTTCTTTTACATGTTAGTGATTATGAACTGCTGAATTTAGTGACATTTCGTTTAAATAATGACAGTTATTGTAAGAAAGGGAAATGTTAATTTATTAAAGATATCAATATATGTTATATGTAGCTTGTTGAATCACATAGGAACAAAAGTATCTTGTCTGCGCAAAGAGACTGCCGTTCAGAACCGGTTAACAACTCCGGAAATGTTGAGCTATTAGTCATTAAACACCCCTCCTTTCCTTAGCTTGGGTCGTCCAGTGGCTTCTGAAGGGTTTGACTAAATAAGAAAGTGTTTCCTCTTGTCAATAAGTGCAGTACATGGATGTCTTGAACCGAGAGACAGAGAGTTGAAATGGGGCCATATTGCTGGTTGTTTCTTACAGCCGCATCTGCAGTCATTTAAAGTATTATGGCTTACCAAAAGAGTTGCATTGAGTAAGGAGAGTGTGCGTTTATTATTGTGTGGCTTGAAGAATCAGAAACTTCAACTTAACAAAACAACAAACCTCTTTAGTGCAAATCTCAAGAAACAAAAGTTATCATATTTACTGAAGCTCTGAAATAGCTGTATAGTCTGGATGGGACACTGCCCAGGATGCAGATAGAGTCCTTAGCATGTTTTCACATATTATACCCTCCGTGCTGTTCTAGTCCCTCGAAAGGTCCCCTTCGCCTTGATAGAAACCTTTCCAAGACGCAGGCCACTGTCACAGCGCGCCAGCAGAACTCTCTCTGGCACTTTGCACGCTATAACGGAATAAAACGAAAGAAAATGGAGAGCGGAAAATTCACGGAAAGTCAAGATTCGCCAAAGTGGCCAGGGAAACCACGATGTACGGCACAACGGGAATTGAACCCGGAATCTCGAGTCTCAGGTGTTACCGCCTGAGCCCCCTCGATGCCCTGAAATAAGTCATATGAAAAATATTTATCTATTTAAAAACCTACGAACGTAACAACGTCACTTAGGGACATTCGGCATTTTGATGAATAGTTTGGTTGTAGACAAAACTTGTGTAGATTGGTGCTGATAATATATTTTCTTTGTCTTGCTTAAAAGAACACAAAACCTAGGAGCTTCTTAAACAAAGGCATTCAGCATCTGGTTTCAAGTTGGTGTAAGTATGTTAACAAATACGGCTGAATCAAGGTTTTTAAATTACTGACTCTCATAATATATAGATTGCACTTTTTCTTTTCTTTTAATTTCTATTCATTTATGTATATGAGGCAAACAATATTCAAATGGAGTTTGATTAACTATTTTTTTTACATGTTTCGCTATCCTTGATTGGCAGTACTGCCGAGGACACATCTCAGCGGAGCATAAAATCAGGGACGAAGAAAACTTGCGCAAATAATAATAGATGGTCCCAGACAAGCATGTTCTGTACTATAAGACATAAATGTTCATCATGAGATAGACAACTACGTTACAAGGTTTTCAGCTTCAACTGCAGAAATTAACTGCTGCAACTTACTCCTGCATTTGTATTTCCTTTAAATTGTCTTATGTTACTCAATTTTGTCGCTAGCACTTCCGTAACATTTTCATGTTGCTATCGTTGATTATAATAGCAATGAAAGAAAATATGCTGGAAACGACTGAGAACCTGAAAGATTTGAACACATTATTAGCCCTTGAGTGTATTTGGAGGTATAGTCCCATTTTCAGCCAGTAATTGGATATTATTAATCACGGTATTAGTGATTTCTTAGTAGTTACATAAAATAAAAAGCAGTTATTTGTCATTGTAATGATTGCGACATCTGCAGCAAACCGTTTACAACTACGGTGGGATATGACTGTACCTGAGATCGAGAAAGATGGGTTGTCTGATAAATGATGGCACCAAGGAGCTTTAGTATCAATGAATAATCCAGATGAAAGTTGGCAGCAGTGAAGAGGAGGGCTCGATACCGGTCCCAGGCGCAGTGCCAGGTGGTGATTCATGCCCGGCAACCTGCCCACTGATTTACGATACTGTGATGAAGTATTGTGAGGGGACTTAACGATTCTTTGCTCAGTCCATTGCACGAAATGCGATTAATTCTGTTTCAGCCATGAAAGTCGTACTTTCCAAAGCTCAAAAATGACGGTTGTGCTTAAGCGAACTGCAATGGTCGCAAGGGGGATGGGGAATACAATACGTTCTAGTTTATTTCATGCCACATTGTACAATTAAAAGAATTTAATTATTTATCAATAATTTTAGCACTCTGGGGTCGGTATAAATTGAAAGTGGAACTAAAACATTCTTAAGCTTATATTTTGCATTTAACAATGTTCTATTCTAAACTGTTTTACTTTTAATGTTATTTTTAACTCGTATCAAGAAGTATATACATCATCTATGCTGCATAACTTGATTTATAGACAACGTATATTTACTTTTGCAAATATTTCTCAATGGCACAACATAAGTTCGTTTAATTCATCTCATAATAACAAAGTCACAGTAAAAATGAAAAGTCAAATAACTTACCTCTCCCACCACTGTGAGAAGAAGGATATTTCAGTCCAGATGAATGTCATGTTCCGGTAGTGCTGCAGTTTTTCCACCATGTTGTTCAGAATATTCCGAGTCTGATAGTGATAATAGCTTTCGTAAGTCTTGACCCACCCTGGATCGTTATGAGAATGTGGTACAAGGATCACCTGTAACAAAACAACATTTCTTGATCGCCTGCTAATTATTTACAAAAAGAACTCGCATGAATTGGTTAATAAACTATCAGCTATGTGCAGCTATAAGTGATTGCCGTTAACCTCGACAAATGGTGGAAAATGTGCTAAGCAAATATAATGCAAATTACATTTTGAATTAAATAGTAAATATGGGGTCCATCCATAATACCGTAGAAAATATTATGGGCATAAAATTGCAAAATTATTGAGAGCGTAATGTAATAGTTGTATTTTGGTAAAAATTGTTAAATATTGTGTATATCTTACAGGAAAAAACAGAATATAAGCGGATTAGTCAGGAGTTCCAAAAAGGGTTGCAATACTCTAATATAATAATTAACTAAAATAATTGTGTTTTTATTCTACAACTAAATTTTTAGTCTGTCCAAATTCAAACAACAACAACAACAACAATAATAATAATAATAATAATAATAATAATAATAATAATAATAATAATAATTCATGCTGTCAGACAACGACACAAAACGAAAGATGTAATAACAGATGCATCCTCTTTAAAATTTAACCAGCAAAGTGAACTTTTAAAGATAAAATTTAATCAGAGTTTCTTTGTAATTGCAGGATGTTATTTAATGATTGTATGAATTTGTACAGAATACAGAATAGTAATAAAATGGAAAGCACATTATTTCAGCTAAAACTACAATTAAACCACACATTTCAGGATTCCGTTATCTCTCCTGTAGGATATGCAAAAAATTAAAGCACTTTATTACCAAAACACAACTGTTACATTCAATGCGCAGTGTATTCTGTTCAAATGCCAACAACAATTATGTTTCAGGTGCCCAGACAACGATTAAAAAATAATAAGAAAACACATGTAATAATAATTGCATCCTCTGTAAAATTTAAACATCCAGAAGTTGGAGGGCCACTTGAAGTTTCAAAGTGGGATTGACTAGGAATGACGGATAAAATCATTGGTTTTAAACTTTTCTCTCAATACCTAAATCTGTTTATTTTTTTAAAATTAAGTTTGTATTAAATAGATAGACTGGGATAGCCCAGTACCTTATACATTGCATTTTCATTTGTTTTGTGTCCCTTGTTCTTTCCCGTTCCCAACAATATCATTATTATACACACTTACATAAAGCACAAATGTCTCTCAAATGATAACTATAGTGTCCCTAAAGTCCGATAACACATTTCTTAATTTATCACACAAAAACTACAAATGGTACAGCTTATATATATATATATATATATATATATATATATATATATATATTATTGTTAATAGTGTTTCTTTATTTTTATGTTTCATATATATATATATATATATGAAATATAAAAATAAAGAAACACTATTAACAATGTAACAAATTAACACTAATAATAAAAGTAGATAAAGATAAAACACAGAGAAAGAGTCACACTTGAAACTGCTATATTTCGAACTACTGCGAGTTCTTCAATGGCAAGAAGCTAGACAAGTGAAGGTGATAAAAGTAAATATTGAGTATCGAAGGTAACGTTATGCATGGAAACAGATGAAACTAGATATGAGAGTGTGGGAAGAAAAAAACTAATACGTAAGATTTAAACCAGGTGTGGTATACGCGCCTTATGTAAAAATATAGCTGCCATTGCTCTATCTCTGAGTAATGACCTATTTTACTCAGAGATAGAGAAATGACAGCTATATTTTTACATAAAGCGCGTGTACCACCTGGTTTAAATCTTACGTATTAGTTTTTTTCTTCCCACTCTCTCATTTCTAGTTTCATCTGTTTCCATGCATAACGTTACCTTCGATACTCAATATTTACTTTTATCACCTTCACTTGTCTAGCTTCTTGCCATTGAAGAACTCGCAGTAGTTCGAAATATAGCAGTTTCAAGTGTGACTCTTTCTCTGTGTTTTATCTTTATCTACTTTTATTATTAGTGTTAATTTATATATACATATATATATATATATATATATATATATATATATGTCATATTAAAGAAGAACTCAAGTAGTTTAGTTTGCATTTTACCGCCAATTCTGGTAGTTCCCGCATTCGCCATAGTTAGCGTTTTGTAAAGATGGCGACTTCTGGCGAAGAGCGCTTTTAGTGCTTTGGAATTCTACAAATGTAACAGTGCTACAGATATGAAGCGCAAGTTCAGGACTAAGTACGGCAAAGAAGTACCAAGCAGGAAGTCTTTTTAAGCCTGGCATGAAAAATTTGTGTGTACTGGTTGCTTGTGTCCTAAGAAAAGAAATGGTTGTCCGACAGTGAATGAAGAGACCGTTAACCGTGTGAGAGAGGTACTCACGAGAAGTCCATTTCGACATTTTCCTGTTCCAACAGGACGGGGCTCCACCTCATTACTATAACGATGTCCGTGATTTTCTGAACAACGACCTATTCCAACAATCGGACCTACATGGAAATATAACTATTTCGAAAACTGGCCTCTCAGATCCCCGGATCTAAGTCTCTGCGACTTTTCTATGGAAATCATCAAAGATTGTGAGTATGTGCCACTTTTACCACAAAATCTAGAAGAACTCAAGCATAGGATTAAAGAAGTTGCCAGCACTGTATCTAAGAATATGTTCCAAAGAGTATGGCAAGATTTTGATTACCGTGTAGACATATGCCAAGTTACACATCAAGTCATTGTGAAATGAAACATTGAAAATAAAACTATCAGAGTTGCTCTTTAATGTATGCGAAAGCCGTATCATTTGTAGTTTTTGTGTAATAAATTAAATAAAAGGGCTACTGGAGTTTAGGGATTCCCTATGTATTCATTAGAGAATTTACCCCAAAAGGGAATTTACAAAAAGTGTAATTACCATCTAACTCACTTTTTCTCCTGGTATTGCGATGCTGTGTGGCAGCCCGCAATTGTAGGGAGCCGTTTATTGTTTTGTCAATAAATATATATGAAACAATATGTTGGTTTAGGATGTTAGTAAATATAATAAAAATACTTTAAAAATATACTATTAATTAGATAGAAAATTTTGTCATGCTTCAGCGCCCAAGTTTCCCATTCTTACCAATAGAATGAGCGAAAATACGATTTTACAAATATAATCATACAAATATAAATTTGATTGCATTACAAGTAAAATTATATATAATTATTCATTATATATATATATATATATATATATATATATATATATAATTCGAAATTAGTCATGTCTTTGATTATTCTATTAACAAATTAGTCGTTCGATTTAAAAGTTGTTATTGACTTTCAATTGCACAAACCGTTGCAATGTAATGGTTCATCAGAATGTATACATTTCTAGAAACTTTTACTGTATTATGGGTAAGTAAAATGGAAATAGTGGGTATATTTTTAATTTTTCTGCAACTTTTTTAAAATTTAGGTATGCTTCTTTTTTCATAAACCGTAAAAGATACTGTATTAAATATCGTCCTTGCATATTAAAAGTAATGTGCAATAATGTGTTTTTATAAGAAACATTTTTATTAATTTTTAATGAATTTGCTTCATCTATTACAATACTCCTCTCAAACATTTTAAACGAAGTAATTAATTTTGTCAAGTTGTATGAAATCAAGAGACATTTCAGGAATAAATGGAATGTATGGGAACTAAATGTTGGTCTACTCTATAGTGTTAAGATGCAGTTTTCATACATATTTTTATTGTTCGTTTTTACACATTTGTACATTCGCTTATTTTAATTCCTTACAATGTGGAACAAAGAGATCCTAATACTTATGGCAGTATATATACATTTATATTTAACAAAGAGCATTGACATATAGTTACGATTATAAAATTGTATTACTCAAACACACTTTTTTGTCAATTTGCCATGTTTGTGTGTCCTTGGTTAGGTATGGAGAAATGGCTTCATGTGCACTCTATTAAAGCCCTCCATTATACAAGTATGGACACTTTTTGCGGCGGAATTTACCGATAACCGAGCTCCCTGATTGGTTCGCCAGCATCAGCCGCCATTTCGGGCCTGATGTCTATGTGTTGTGCCATATGCTTATATGGAGAACATTTTTAAATTTTTATTTTAATTCAGTTAATATGCCTGGCTGTTGTGCATTTGGTTGTCAATTCAAGAAAAGAAAGGCGTTACGTCATATCGCATTAGAGGTTTAATTTCATATGTAAACTGCATTCATATAACTTATGTATGAAATATTTGTCTACGTTGTATTTAGCAGTGAGTATTACTAAGTGTATTATACTTACAATATTATTGCTGTATTATAGTCCGTATTCTCGAATACATTTGCCATAGCTTTAAAAAATTAGATGAATGTATGTAATTTTTGAAGATGTTTTGAATTTTTTACATAAAAATAGTTTGCCACTATTGCAGAAAAAATAATTTAAAAAATACATGCTACTGTAAGATAACAAAATGCACGTTCATAATTGCAAGGAAAAAATTTAAATAGATCTATGCATTATGAATATTTTAAATTAAAATCAATTAAAAACATAGATCCTGGTTGTTGTAGTAATTCTCATTGGACCAATTTAGAGCAGGGAAATGCTAAACTATACATTTTTTTTTGTTCTAAATTGAATTTGATAGGAATAATTCTTATAATGCATTCTTAACTGATAGGTTAATTGTAGGCCTTATATAGTTTATGTCTACACTGATATGTTGAATGCATTACAACAAATACTTTAAATAGCGAATAGCAAAATAAAATGAGAAATTCTTATTTTAAGTTTCACCTGTTAAAAGAATATAATTAATAAGGCCCAAATTTAATATTGCGATTTCTGTTTTAACCATCGACAACTTTTTTCTCTGCCGGCAAATGATCCGTCATTGGCCGCTGAGTTCGGATGCGGTACTACGCGAAAGTGCGGTAACTGTAACTGATACATATTCAAACGGAAGACTTCTACACCAAGTACATCCCCATGTAGTCACCTTAACTAGGTGAATATAAAATTATATGAATATTAAAATAATAAAAAAAAAACGGTTAGCATAACATTTTAAGTGAGAAGTTGAAAATTAGCCCCTTCTAGAATTATACTAGGCCGTCAGTTTGGCGAGCACCAAACTCTTTTAGGTGCAGAAAGAGCGGAAATAGGTCATAAAGCAGACACCCTTTTTCCTGCAAGAATCCCTGTGACCATGAAACTAGCTAGGTACCGTTAGTTGTAACTCGCACAAAGGAACTTCGATTTTTCACCCTCAAGGAATGCTGTTACGCAAACTTCTGGTAAACAAGAAACGAAAAACCGTTAAGGTATATTTTTCTCGCAAATAGAAGCAATCACCCCACCTCTAGCCAGAGGGACCGCGAAAAATATGCCAACCAGAAGATTGCGTATTACAAATTCATACACTACAGCCAATAGCAACGTAGCATAATATTTTAAAATAAATGAACTAAAGTTAGAAAGTGTCGTCACAAACCGACCGACCGCCAAGATATTAAACGTTCCGATTACGGCAGTCTGGGGGCAGTTTGTGACAGTTTTTGGGGGCAATTGAGTTGGAGGCAGTTTGAAGGCAGTTGAGTCGTGAGTGTTTTGAGGGCAGTGGAGTCGTGTACAATTCTGTGTGCAGCTTGCGAGTTGAGAATTGTGGCGGTAATCAAAGTTCCTTATTTAAAATTAACTTTAGCTCTGAGTGTAGGAAGGACGTTTAATAAAACTTTTTCCTACAACGAACCGATTGTTTTTTCAAACTTGTCTACGGGACATAGGTCTATTCAAATTTTCTTCTACCCGTGAATTGGTTTTTCTTACCTTCCAAAAATCCCCATTTTGATGTCTCATATAGCCGGAGCAGACGGAGGCAAGGAGCAAGAGGAACAATAAGAAGATTTTTACAGCCAGCCGACCATCCTAAACCGACAACTTCTCATCTACTTCATCTCTTCACCCAAAAAATAATCACTATCGCAGAGGGGACATAACAAAATATAATTGCCACCGCATACGACGTCACAACGTATCTACAACAACTAAATTTACCTCAGCATATGACGCCCAACTAAAAAAAAAAAATTACCTCCGCATAGGACGCCCAACGTGTCCACTCCTTAATTACCTCCACAATATGTATGCATTTTCTGTCTGACCTAGGCCTTTTAATGCAAAAACAAGAACATGAGCAGGCGCAGAAGGTATCATTCAACAGTTTAACACAAATACTTTAGGAATTAACTGTATGACAATGGAGTAAAACGAAAGAAACTTAATACATGGTCTTGTGGGAGTTAGAGACGGTTAGGCCCAAAATGGAGCGTGTCCATACTTGTATTCGGTCCTGTTGGTGTAGTGGTAACCACACTTGCCTTCTAAACCCAAGGTTGCGGGTTCAAACCTGACCAGGATCGATGGATTTTTTCGGGTGTAAAAATTCTAAGCATGGCTTCCTTCGGAAGGGAAGTAAAGCCGTGGGTCCCGTGTCGTACATTTCGGCACGAAAAAAGAGGCCTCTGAGCAAAATTTGTCGGCCGTTTCATGCCCTAAATAGAATGGGGCGCTGATGACCTGTGATGTTAAAGAGCGTCCTTAAATAAACAAATAATCCATACTTGTATAATAGAGGACTTTACACTCCTGGACTTACGGGAAGGGGAAGAGAGAGATAGGAAGTGAGAGAGAGTGGGACTAAAACAGAGGGAAGGGGCGGTAACTTTCGCGAAGAAAGCAGATGCATATCCGTGACTTTAACGAACTTGCGCTTCTGATTAGTGGCCTGTATTACAACGTTTCCTTCTTTACTCCCTGTTTCCGTTGATTCAAATTCAATAATGCGTTACATATAAGAATGGGTTGTTATACCTCAGTCGCCATGTGTTCTTGCTTCTTACCTATTTTTGAATATGCAGAGCGTGCAGTCCTAATCATTTATGAATCTTAAAACACATCAACGTCTGGGCAAATTTGTTCCTTCTCCATGAATGGATTTTTCTCCTATCTAGGTCACCCCTCCAATAGTACTGTGGAACCGTAACTATGGTTGTGCTGGCAAATCATCCAGCATATACGGTAGTGCATTGTAACGGGACATAATTAGCGATAGTTTCATCTTTTGGTCATAAATTTGCATATTGCTAGTTTATAGGCATCATCTTACGAGAATGTCATCTTTTTCTAAAATGTAATTTCCTTTACCGCTTCATTCTTTTTATTTGTATTATATATGTATGTATTTAATACTGGTCAACACGGTTTCTTTCGAATGAAAACTCGATAACGACTCTAGTGCAGCTTTCTAGTGAATTCAAATATGTAATTATAAATTTTCCATCAGGCGTAGATTGACAAAGTGTGTTCTTTATCGCCTGTCAGGAATGAATTAAGTTTATATTTACTGTTTTATTTGATAAGCATTCATAGAAATGAGATAACTGTATGATGGGATCCAGAATGCCAAAACATATTCAAACACGTTCTGATTCGTTTAGAGTTGCATTATTATTATTATTATTATTATTATTATTATTATTATTATTTGGTTTATTTACGGACGCTCTTTAACATCTCGGGTCAACAGCATCCTATTCAATCAGGGCGTGAAACGGCCGAAAAATTTTGCTCAGAGGCCTCTTCTATAAGGCTTGAAGTTCTTTTACGTGACATAAATCTGCGGCTTTACCTCCCTTCCGAAGGAAGCTATACATACTTAGGATTTTACATCCAAGAAAAGTCATCAATCATGGCCGGGATTGACAAGTATGGTTACCACTAGACCATCACCACCGACTTGCATTGTTATGTAAATACAGGTAAGTATATAACTTGTAGTATGCCGATTAGCACATTTTGATACTTGAGAAATTCCAATCTCAGCCGGGATTCGAACAATTAATCTTAGGCCTTACTTTCCGAAACTAGCCAACTGCGCCACTGTGTCCTCTAAACACGAAACCACGAACATAACCGCATTTATTCAGATTTCAGAAGCAGATGAGAGAGGTTCATAGTTCCATGCTTGGAGTGGGACACGGTAGTTCAGTTGGTTGGAGCGTCAGCTCGGAAAGCAGAAGGTCAGTGGCTCGAACGCCGGCCGTGACGTGAATTTTTCAAGTCTGGTTGTTCCTTTAAAACTAATACTATTCACCGGCTAATATTTCTATACATAATTTGGTATTTTTTCTCTTTTGGTCCAGTGCTTTTTGTTTTATATTGTCTTTGTTTTATTAGTATATGATTAGTTATCAGTTTTTAGAAAAGTTTAATATGTAAAGAAGCGTTATAATTATTTTGGGCTATGTTTGTTGAATTCAACTTCAAGTTTTAGAGGAAAATGTCCACACCAGTTCTATTCACAGTAAGCCGAGAGAGAGCGACATGCGCGTGCCTACGTGAGCGCCTGCGCCAGTTGTTTGGAGTGGGGAAACTGTCTCTGCTTGCTGTTTGTTCTCGCGTAAGAAGAAAAGAAAGAAAACAATTCAATTTTCTGCCGTAAAATAATTGCAACGGTATGTTGAATATGCAATACAAATTTTAATAAACTATAATTGTCAAATCTACATAATATATACTGTAGTTGTAGATAAGGTTCTAAATTTTCTATTGTCGACAAAATTTGACCTCGTTTCGCCATTTTAGGTTGCGTGGCTTCACGAGGCATCTTACCCCGATACTTCCGGACGATATCCATTCTATTTTTACGATAAGATGGAAGCTTATTACGGAGTATTTTGTTGTTTTAGTGCAGGAATACCTAGAAATTATGTAAGGACCTCAGAGAAGAACTTCAAATTGCTTTGGAGCACGTCAGGACAGGTGCCATGAGTATCTAAGGAACATGGAATTCCTACCGAACCCTTAAGTGTCGCCTCGAAAAAAAAAAAAAAAGGACGACAAAAAGAGAGGAATGGGTCCTCAGTCTTTTTTAATATCTAAGTACGTTTCCTTTGTTCATCTTTTTAATATTATAAATACAATGACGACTCTAATTACTTCATTTCAAGAGTGATCTAATTATCAAATATCTTATTGTAGGTACTCCTCGAGTGGAAAATTAGGAAAAACTTACAAAGTATTTTAGGAAGCTTCAGGCTTCCGGGTTTCCAACTAATGGCGAATCTTTGAGCAGAAGCGTCTTTCTTTTTGCTGAGTGGAATGGGATCTGACACCGCTTCAACAAAGAAGCAGAAATGGCTGTGGGCAGTGGGATTGGCTGCAAACTTTTTGAAACGGTTTGCTACCTTGATACACAAGACACCGCAAGGCCTTTCCGTAGACAGAGCCATGGCTATGAATAGAAAGGACATCGTAGGTTATTTTGAGTTAATGAGAAAACTCAACGGAAAACAGCGTTTTGAATAAACCAGGCCACATTTTCAATATGGATGAAAGTGGTTTCCAAATGCATCCAAAAATGAACAAAGTCATTGCGGAAAAAGGTTCTGCGATGCGACTCCAAATGACAAGTGGAGAAAAAGAAGAGATAAGCACGACTAACGCTGAAGGTTTTTTATTACCCTCAATGTGAATTTTCAAGGGGGAAAAAAAACAAGAAATATGCATTTCGCAATGATTTCAAAATTTGCATACATGAAAGAGAGATCTGGGTATCTGAACTCAGATACATTCCGAGAAAGCTGATTCTTGACGGTCATACATCTCTGATCCTGACAAGCTGGAATTAGCTAGAGCAATGATGTCCTTATTATCTGCCTGCCATCTCACGCAACTTACTACCTTCAATCTCTAGATCGATCTTTTTTCAAGCCCTTCAAGCACTTTTTCTACGAGGCTATGAAAATTAGGTTCCATTCTCATCCTGGCAGGAAAATTTACAGGTTTCAACAGAAATTTGGACTTCTGTTGAGAGAGTGGTGGCAGAAAGCGGCTACTTCATCATATGCTTCCAATAGATGTGAAGCTTGTGGTATTTTGCCCTACAACCCACAGAACATTCCACAGGAAGCTTACGTGGCATTCCCTAATAAAACTTGTAATGAAGCAGAGCCAGTACCTACAGAAGAGGCAAGTTCTTCAGCAAATGGATGACAGCATCGGGTCACATGAGCCGACAAGCTTAGGGAATGTCCACGTTCATCCTCACTCGCCTGTGCCAGTTCTGACTCATGCACCAAAATGGATGAAGAAAACAGTGACTGTATTGAGATAACGTGCATTCAAAAGATGAAAAACCACGTCAGCAAAAGAAGAAGAATGGAAAGACGGTGATAGACAAAGGAAGAAAGAAATATACAAATAACTCTGTGGTGTGCAAGTAATAGCTTCACGAGTCTTGCTTGCATACATCGACAAAATATGTGCAATGATTGTACTGGTACTTTGTGATAAGTGATAAACTGCTTTGAGCGATTAAATTGTTTTTGTTACATACAAACATGCATCAAACCAAGAGTAGGTAAAACAAATAATATCAAGAGCTGCATGTAATAATTGTATTTGTCATCTTACCCCGACTATCGAGGAAAGATGCCTAAAGTACAGGTAACAACAAAATCAGACATGTATAAAAACGATGGTTAGCATTTTCTGTTGTGTGCCAACATGGTATTTTTAAATAACCTCCAGAAGTTGATACTTAAATATGAAACATATACCTAAGTAAATAACAAGTACCTTAAATTTCCCCTCAAAGCAAAAAGTCAGGCATCTTCCCCCGATCTACTCTATTAAATTTTTATTTTATTTGTAAAGTTTATTATTTTAATAAAAGCTAGTTTCCAAATATATGCTGTGTAACATGTTGGAAAACTGGCATGTTTTGCTCCTTGCAATTCCTTAGAATCAACCAATTGCTGTTTAACTAACACTAGAAAAAAAAAAAAAACACATTATTCAATACTGAAATAAGTGGAGGTTTGAAGGTATTAGCTTATTTGTCTGATTTGCAACTGGGGTACACTAAAATCTGTCGTTTTTTGTGTGAATGGGCCACGAAGCCTCACTACCAAACGTTAAAACAAAGTGTAAACCTGCATTTTATTTCTGGGCAGAAGCGTTAAATATTCCTTTAGTAAATCCTGAAAAAGTACATTTTGTTTCCTGCATGTGATACTTTTATAAAAGCAATTGACACACTTCTTGCTGCAATTTCATAATGTTACGGATGCAAAACTGAACCGGATAACATTTACAGAACTTATAACAAATAAGATATTGGATTACAAACATTTTGAGGCAATTATGTTTTTTTTTTTTTTTTTCTTTATTTGGAAAGTATAAAGCAGTAAATGACAGCATTGAAATGAGTTAGCTTGTGAATTCATGCAAAGCTATGGCAATAACGTGTCTTTACATCTTGGGCTCCTAAGTGCCTATACTTCTTCCCAGGGATTCTCCGATACATCAGCAAAGATAATGGCGAGAATTTTCATCAACAGGCTTCTACGGTAGAACAGAGAAAGGTACAAGTCCAACTATGCTAGGCGACTTTTGCTGAGCCATGTAGAGAGAGACATTCTAAAAGTACTTACTCATTTTATAAACTTAAAAGCATGTGTCACAAATACCTTTGCTTGATGGGAAATAGGGAGATTTTTTTTTTTTTTTTTTTTTTGCCAGTAATATCAGAATGGAGATTGTGGGGTTAAAATATGGCATATACATAACATGGTATTTATGTATTCTCTGATAAGCCTGTCAGTCGAGCTATGCATCGACAACCATTCCAGTACAATATTACATAACCTTATTTGCAAATCAAATAAACCCTATGCTTGCTCTGACGCTATCAGCACGGTAATATGCACTACCGTGTTTCACTGTTCCCCTTTCCTATCTCATGAATATTGTTGTACACTTTAAAAACGCATTGCCAGTATTAGGACTGTGTTGGAAATTAATGTATTTTCTTCTCTCTGCCTCAAGTATGTTTGATTACTAAACGATCTTCATTGAAGAGAAACAATCTTTATTAACCTTAGCGGTTGTAAGCTAATGGATGTGTAGGTAAAATGGAGGGAGACATATTTCATTTGTCGGTGCACGGATTGCTTATCTGAGCAAGTTAGCTGCATTAGCAAATACATTTCTATATATGAGGAATGCCTTTGTTACCCCCAGTGGGTTGTTTGGCACTAGACATCATGGAAAATAGACTTGTTAGATAACTAAATCACTTCAACAAATCAAAAAGTTAAAACTTAAGAAGGCATATGCAACAGATGGAAGCTCAAGGAAATGTTGGAAAGCTTGAGAAGAAGACGTAAACAGATAAAACATATCAGTGTAATCAGTGAATTTAATATATGAAAAAGATAAAATACCAAAATAATTGGAGAGTGGGAATAGTAACCCCAATTTACAAAGTTTTCTTATTTGTTTATTTACGGACGCTCTTTAACATCTCAGGTCATCAGCGTTCCATTCAATTCAGGGCGTGAAACGGTCGACAAATTTTGCTCAGAGGTCTCTTCTTTCAGGCTTGAGGTTCTTTATCGTGCCGTAAATGTACGACACGGGACCCACGGCTTTACTTCCCCTCCGAAGGAAGCCATACTTAGAGTTTTCAGGCTCGAAAAAATCCATCGATCCAGGACGGGTTCGAACCCGCGACCTTGGGTTTAGAAGGCAAGTATTTTACCACTACACCACCATGACCCACAATTTATAAAGGTGAAATGGATATTAGGAACCCAGCAAATTACAGAGAAATTAGTTTACTTTCAATAAAGTCTTCACTGGAGTGTTAGAAAAAAAAAAACTAAAAGAATGGAGAGAGAGACAGAGAGAGAGAGAGAGAGAGAGAGAGAGAAAGGAAAATTTCAGTATTTCAATCAGGCTTTAGAAAGGGCAAAAGATCAGTTGATATACTTTTTACAATTGGAACATTAGTTGGTAAATGCCTTAGTAACAAAAGAGGTAGATTTTATTTTTTGTTTTGAGACTTAGAAAAAGCTTTTGACACAGTTTATAATCACTTTTGATCAAACTGAGCGATTAAGAAAAAGAAATATAAAAAAAAAAGAAAAAAAAAAGAAATAAGACAAAAGTTTACAAAGGTAATTCAAAATATTTATTGGGAAAATTAATTTTGTATTAAATATGAAAGGGGAAGGATTGCAGATAAAATATCAAACAATGTAGGCATCAGACAAGGATATAAATTAAACAACCAATAGTAGAAGGAAAAATGGCTAATGAGTGTAATTAGATTTTGTGTAAATAAAATAACAAATATGCAAATAAAATGGTTAGAGAGAGTATGTGGTTCAACAGTAGCGAGCAGAATGATGTAAAGAATAGAAATTTGGGGGCCAGATTAAGAATAGAAAGTGATAAATGTGATAAATAGATTATGTTCTGGAATTGTAATAGGCTTACCGAGATCTTCACCTAACGAGGTTGCTCTAATGGAACTAGGAAGATTGGGCTATGAAAGCAAGGTCATAGAAAGAGTATTGAAATATTGGTATAGAATAGGGAGACTAAAACAGGAGACTATCACCACAAAGTGTTTGGTAATACAAGAAAGAAATAAGGGGAGAGAAACTTGAAGGGGAATGGATGAGTAAAGAATTCTAGCAAGAGAAGAAAACAAGCATTGAGAATATTGAAAAACAGGAAATATGAGCTAGTGTTAATGTCAAAAAATCTGGGAAATTATACTGTATACTAGATTATGTTTGGTGAACAGAAAGATACATTGAAACTGTGATAATTCTGGAAGGGGTGGTTTAGAACAGGAGTAATATACTTAAGTGGGGTAAGAAATTATATGCCCATGTGTGAAGAAGCAGACAGTACTTGGCATTGCATTTTAAAATGTAAACAAACCAAAAGGAATAAGACAAATGCAGGGCCATGTTGAAGATGTTGCTGAACTGCACTCATGGAGAAGGCCAGTAAAGGCCCTCAAGACATTCTGCACACTTAAGCAACCCTTCTAGTGTCAACTGCAACAACCGAGAGGTAATTCTCTGCTCTCGAGAGGTTAAGACTCTTGTTTTTTCAGACAAGGCTGAATGGATTAGCTCTTCCGTCAATTCATCGTTCGGAAACAGTGACACCAGAAAAAATTTTGGACGACTAAGAAGTTGCATATTTCCTGCCAGTGATAATGTTAATTAATTTAGAGACTTGTTAATGTTATACTTCACATTCTAATATAGGTAAATGTTTTCAACATTAGTTGTAGATAATGCAGTTATAATAATTAATATCTTCTAATTCCAGTCAGGAAAAATATACCTGTATAAAATAAATAATGCTCCTTCAGACAGAGCAATTATCTATGGCCCTTGAGTGCAAGCGATTGCAACTAAATTGCCCTTGAATCTTCAGATAACTGTCTTAAGAAACCGGGCAGTACTTCTGTCATTTCTTTTTCAGTTAAACAATATTGGTTTCAAAATGTAACATGTTCAGTTTTACCTCAGGTACGTCTAAATAATCTCTATCGTTAGTTAAGCCATTTTGAATCTATAAACAAATATGATAATATAAATTTAATAGCGTACAAGTTACGTATCTGCAAAAAATAAAAAAAATAATAATAACTACAGTTTGCCATCTTAATGTACACGTTTCTGAAAATAATATTATAAATTGTTCATAAAAATGTCCACCATCTTTTTAGTGAATGGTTAGTCCTGATTTATTTTTTCAGTTGAGTTATTTAAAACTATACATTATGTAAATAGTTAAACATTGTTTTTTATTCCATTCACTTTAAAATATATGTTTATAATTTTTACCAGCTGTATAGAGTTTCAAATAATTGCTCGAGCAAAAATTATTTTTCTTTCCGTAGCGTTTCTGAAAAGTATGTCTAAATTTGAAAAAAAATACGTAATAAATAATAATAATAATAATAATAATAATAACAACAACAACAACAACAAGAAAGTGAATCAAGTGCACATCACATAATTCAAATTTAAATCATTTAGCACCATTTTTTTATTATTCTTTACCAGCTGTATAGAGTTTCAAATAATTGCTCGAGCAAAAATTATTTTTCTTTCCGTAGCGTTTCTGAAAAGTATGTCTAAATTTGAAAAAAAAAATACGTAATAAATAATAATAATAATAATAATAATAACAACAACAACAACAACAACAAGAAAGTGAATCAAGTGCACATCACATAATTCAAATTTAAATCATTTAGCACCATTTTTTTATTATTCTTACGTACCTATCCCCTCTGCCTCTTGTTCCTTCTATTTCTTATTCTGACTTCGCGGTTTTTGTAAATAACTGTCAAGGCCTTTTGAGACTATGAGTGCAATGTCAACACAAATGAGTCCGGAGTCCTGAGCCTCTGAAGGTACTTGATCTTCACCTTTTCAGATAAGGAAAACTCCCGAAAAATCTTAAAATGTCCCGATTCGGCAGTTGACAAGCAGACACGATGGATATTTTGTCCTCATTGGCCATATATTCTAATTTATCGGAGTCTTGAAAAACTTTCTATCGTTTTCTTCAAGTTTACTACTAATTCAGACCAAGCTTTCATTTCTAGTTCTTACACAATCAACGATCTCTTTGAGTACCTACGGTTAAAGAAGATGCCGCGTATAGCATATCGCTTCAACATATGGAAAGGTTAAAGCATCCTTTGGGTAATATTTTATTTATTGTTTGTGCGGTCTTGGAAAAACTTAACTATTAGAGTAGAATACCTTAAATATCTGAATATCTGTTTCATCTACCCTGTGACGTCATTTAAAGACTATCAGTACAGATAATGAATTCCTCAGCTGTATTTCCTTGCCACAACAGTTGGCACCATCACATACGCGAACCTCAAGTTATAATGAATGTACATCTTTTTGGAGGCTACTGTAAAATGTATAATTGGAATTATATGCAGAACAAAATTATTAATTTGGTGCCCAAATACGAGACGGGATCAATTGAAAATCGCGCAATCCCATTACTCACTCAGCTACACATGCCAATCAACGGTGAAGCAGGTGGGGAAAGAGGCAACTATATAGATCATCATATCCCAATAAGAGGTGCAGTTGGCTTGCGTGTTTGGCTGTGCGGCCGCCGCTGAGGAAGCATGGCGGAGATTCCGAACTCATCAAAAGTGGATCAACGTTCTGTGATTAAAGGGGTAATAAATACCATACGAGGTCTCTTCAAAAAGTATCGCGAATTTTGAATTTCCGCGGGCTACGTATATTCGATTTTCGATTGTTTTGTGGAGTTATGTTGGTATTCATGTCCCTCACTTATGTTGACAAGCTCGGCCATTTTGAATGTTCAGTTAATTGTTGACAGCTATTTTGCTTGGACGTGTGTTGGCTCGTCTTCGATTTTTGCCTATTCCAAAAAATGGAACAAGGAATCTGTATCAAATTTTGTGTGAAAAACAAAATTAAATGCGCGGATGCATTCCGAATGTTGACTGTGGCATATGGTGAAGCTACCTTGGACCAAAGCAACGTTTATCGGTGGTACAAAATGTTCTCAGAGGCTCGAGAAGATGTGAACCACGAAGAGCTTCCCGGACGCCCGAGCTCGTCAACAACAGACTAAAACATTGAAGAAGTGAAGAAAATAGTATTGGCCAATCGTCGAATCGCCGTTAGAGATGTTGCTGAGGACCTAAACATATCGATTGGCTCGTGCCATTCGATTTTTACCAATGATTTGGGCATGAGACGGGTCGCCGCAAAATTCCTACCAAAGTTGCTCAATTTCGACCAAAAACACCACCGCATTAACGTTGCTAAGGAGCTGTTGAACTCTGTCCGCGACGACCCAAATTTGCTCCAGAGGGTCATAACTGGTGACGAATCATGGGTTTATGGTTATGATGTGAAACTAAAGCTTACTCATCCCAATGGATGCTGCCACACGAGTCAAGATCGAAAAAAGCGCACCAAGTTCGGTCGAATGTGAAGGTTTTGTTTACAGTTTTCTTCGATTGCAGGGGCGTGGTGCATCATGAGTTCTTGCCACAGGGTAGAACGGTCAATAAGGAATATTACCTGTAAGTTATGCGCAATTTGCGCTAAGCAATCCGCCAGAAACGCCCGGATTTGTGGAAGAACAAAAATTGGCTTTTGCACCATGATAACGCCCCGGCTCACACATCGTTGCTTGTGCGCGAATTTTTGGGCAAAAACAACACACTTATGATGCCGCACCCACCATACTCCCCAGACCTGGCCCCCTGTGACTTTTTTTTTTTTTTGTTCCCAAAACTGAAGAGGCCCATGAAAGGACGACGCTACGGCACAATTGAGGAGATAAAGACGGCATCGAAGGAGGAGCTGAACAAGATCACAAAAAAACGATTTTTTTAAAGTGCTTCGAGGATTGGAAAAAACGTTGGCACAAGTGAATAATATCTGATGGGGATTACTTTGAAGGGGACAAAATAGATATTCATGAATAAATAAATACTTTTTGAAAAAACACAAAATTCGGATACTTTTTGAACAGACCTCGTATAACCGACCTTCTGCGCCTTGGAATGTGCATATGGTCGGAATGATAGACAGCGCTGTATATGAGTTCGACGAAGAAGCTTACTTAAGTTCGCTTGCAATAGAATTGGATTTATATTGTCACATGGGCCTTTGTCTGCAACACTTGTACCTTACGGGGAAAATGATGACTAGCCCGCCGGTTCGCCAAAACCTCATAACCTCATAACCTCATAACCTCTTGCGACTAGGTAGTCACGCATGTCCAGGGTGACTTCTCCGAAGTCAGTAGCTAACATTTATTTCTTAATTATTACTGCTTTTCATTATTCGTCTGTAATTCATTGTATTGGATTAAATAATAAATGAGCCCGGGTGGTATTTAGTTGATTTTCCACTATTTGCTTTTTCTCATTTTCTTTTAACAGTATATAACGGGGTCTTCAACGCATGATTCGCGGGCCAAATACAGCCCGAAGCACTCTTTTCCCTTTTAAAGAAGTAAATATCCAAATAAAACTAGATTAAATACAACCATTTTCAATAAAGTATACGCTTATTAGGAAAACACTTAAATTTACAAACAATTAATGAAGAAAAAGGCATTTATTTAATATGTCAATGATAAATTTGGCAATGCTTTTCCTTGTCGATGTTATATGCAAAGTAGCCGTGCTAAATATTCTCGAAATATAGGTGAGCCGCCTAATATCAAATGCTGCTGTAATCTCAAATCACTGTTCACTTTGTTCGCTCGAAACTGCCCTATAAAGTGGCCAAAATTAGATGCACGTTTTACTACATAGTGGTTATATATTATATTCATTTGGTATGAGCACCGACTTACATTAAACTAAACGCACTGGTTTACTTTTTATCAAAACCCCATCATTGACTGCTCGACTTAAGCATTTACTCCTAGACGCCATAAGATGTCGGTGAAGCGTCAACCACTCGCGGTTATTTCCACTGAATGTTTCTCACAATAATAACAAAAACTATGACAATATAAAAAATGCGTACAAGATAAATATGCCTTATAGGCGGGTCGTTTACGACTGACTGGCTATCTGTGGATAGGGCCCTTTTGTATTTATAAGAAAATAAATACTTTTCGGGAACCTTCGAAATGTATCTTGAAAGCATTGGAACGAACTACCTCCGGCGCCATAAACATAACTATAACATTAAGTGTGTTGTTTCTTTAGTGTCACTAGACGCTGGTAAACGGTTGAAGATCCCTGATTATTACCTCACGAATTTATTCACTCTGTACGTAGTTTGCTAAACTTTAAATGATGTTTATACATGTACTATCATTATATACATGACTAGCAGTAAAATCTTCATCATGCTAGTGAAGGCTAGGTGACCGCTGACACGGCACAAACCTTCACTGGTACCGCAGCTACGTGGTTATCGGTAATACATTCCGGAATTTGGAACGATTGGCTGATTACTTTTTCTTATATTTTCCTTTCATTACATGTTTCTTGTTCCATTTTATCATCTATTCTGTCTGTGCCACACTTCGTTATGAGGTCGGACTTTTGCGCAAATCTGAATTGATCTGATTTTGGAAACCGTAGATTTAATTTTTATTTCTGTGATTTATTTTCGCAATCCAAGACAGCAGCAGAGCGCGATGAACACGGTTATGTGTTTATTACAGATTATTCATCGAGTTTACGTAACATGCAAAAAGTTACAAATGTTAGTCAAGGATTTTTATCAGAGTCCAAGTTTTCAACTAATATGTCCGCCCGAATTAAAATAAGTCTATAACATTGTAATAGGCGATTTAACTGGCGCTTTCCATGTCTTTAAGGAGCTGAATGAATTCAATTCTTAGGTTCTTTAATTACGCCCAATAAGTGCCTAGAGATCCCTAGCGAACTGTGCTATTTGTGATTTTCTCCTTTGTTAAATGCGCGTACTGTTGCTCGCTTCTTAGGAATGATCAATAATTATGCGAAATTTATCGCTAATCTTGCCCATAAAGCAGATGAGTGGCAGTGTCTGCGTAGAAAAGGTACTCCGTTCAGGAGGATCTTAAGGGGGACATTACGCCATACCTGATTTTGACAAAGAGTTTATTTTATAAACCGATGTCTCTAGTCATGCCTTGGATGTTACCTAATTGCAAAACTTTCTGGAAGTCTGTAAGGTTCTTGCGAAGGTATCAGTGTTTTATTTCCTTAGAAATGTAAGTATTCTGATTGCGAATTAGAGGCTTTTGCTGTTCTTTTCGGCTTTGAGAAGTTTCAGTTTAATGTGAAAAACGATCAATTTAACTTAATTTACTTTATTTGCTGGGTATGGACCGCGACATTGAGGTTAGAGTTAAATCTTTGTGCAAAGACTAAGCACGCTCGCACAACTGAATTGGTTCATTAAGTAGCTTCTCAACCTTTTGAGAAGTTATTTGGTGACTTCATGGATCCCTTACAGAGATATAACAATGATAACACCTTTATTTGTATTGTGGTGCGCGCCTTTATATCAAGCTACAAGTAAAGGCGCAGTAATGTGGAAAAGCTTTGGTCTTCCTTCATTTACAATCATGGACAATGTTACACGGTCAACTATTATCCGTTTTCCAGCATTTTACTTTAATTTTATTACTATCACTCTTTATCTAATCACGCTGAGCGCGTTAATAGAAATTTGAAATGAGCATTTATTGCCTACTTTCAGATAATCCGGAATGTTGGGATGTACACATTCATGACATTTAAATAGACTTTAATTTGGCCAGACATGAAGTTCATAGTTAAGTTCCGTTTTGCTTTCTTAAGTATATTCGCCCAATTCCACGTTGAGTTATTTTGGGCCTTGCAAGCCTCATTGACTGATGACTGTTCGCCACAGGCCCACCGTCAACGTTGGAGTAACACATTTAAAAAACTTAAACGGCTGATAAATTCAACAAAAATTGCAAACTATATAAACTTGGTCATGCTTATTTATCATCCTCGTAGTGTAGGTATATTTTTGGGTAAAGGTAAAGTTGGCTTCGTGTTTCTTTGATGATTGGGTTTATTTACGGACGCTCTTTAACATCTCAGGTCATCAGCGTCCCATTCAAATCAGAGCGTGAAACAGCCGACAAATTTTGCTCAGAGGCCTCTTCTCTCAGGCTTGAGATTCTTTTTCGTACCGTAAATGTACGACACGGGACCCACGGCTTTACTTCCCCTCCGAAGGAAGCCATACTTAGGATTTTTACGCCCGAAAAAATTCCATCGATCCTGGCCGGGTTTAAACCGGCGATCTTGTGTTTAGAAGGCAAGTGCGGTTACATTACATCACCAGGATCGAGTGTTGTGTTTCTTTGGGCTATACCAAAGGAAGGCTTACTATAATCAAGTAAACAGTAATTTATGTTAAGTACGGTTGGTATACACATGAAATGTGCACTTGTGTCACAACTTAAACCTATTAGACCTCGATGTTTAGGTTTAAAAAGCTGATTTGGTTCCAAGAGTTTTACATAGCCCATATCTCTGTATGACTGCCTCACTACTTGTTTACAATTAGCGGCGTTAGCTTTTATTTTAGTGTCAAGTCCAGCATTTTATTATTTATGTATTTATTATAATAATTTATTCATTTTAAAGGTTGATATTTATATTATTTATGTTTAACATTTCATTTTGGGCTAGTGCTTTTGTATAACTTTCTTATTCTTGGCCCCTATTAAAAGCATTGTATGTTTACTATACATGTTTGTGTGTTTAAGAAAAATGATATTTATATCATTTATATTGCAATGATTTTAAGAAAAAAGGAAAAGGTGTTAAAAAGTTATTCTTTTCTTTAAGGCTCGTTTGCGTTCACATGTTGCTTATGCCAGTCCCACAAAAAGAATAAAGCACGACCGCTTTTCCGACATTACTTGTCGACTTGTAACCTGAACCGCTGCAGGTACTAGTGCTTCAGTTCTTTGGTGGTGGCGAGCAGCACCTGGAGCCGTATGTTTTGTTGTGTTTGAAAGTTTAGAACACGTGGAAGGCTTCATTTGGCAGCTACCTCTATTTTTGGGGAAATTTGTGCTATGTCGGCACGCCAGTTGCTGTCAGCGGCCACCCATGCGCCTTTTGAGGGGGCCAACAGCGTCAGAATGTACACTTGGACTGGATTCTATGCTTGCCACCTGCTTCCAGTGACGCCAACCTTCTATCGTCAGTCGAGAGGCTGAGAGCTGGGACTTCGAGGGCAGTACAGTCAGCACACGGACTGTAACATAAGCAAGTTCTTATCGGGACAGGCTTTCCTTTTCGCTGCGATAATCGTTTGGTATTTAAATTACAGTACACCGCTTAAATCTTTCGGCTCAAAATTATTCGGCGGGGTGAAGGTATGCGAAATTGATTGTTTATTAAATTTAGTACAATGTAGTAATTTAACTCTGTGGGGGAAAGACATTACTTTGTTATACTAAAATTCTGCGCCGTCCTCCAAGCTGTACTGTTTTGCACGGTTGTTTTCCACTTTCTGGGAACTTCTATTACAAGCTGTTAAAATGTAAAACTTCAGCAAAGTTTAAATTATTTACATATTGTAAGGAGCCGTTGGGCGGTGGTTGTTGAAAATATATTTGGTGAGCCATTCAATGAATATTACTGATAACGTTTATAATGACTTACACTAATTACTTCTTCCCAACCCATGTCAATTTACTTTTCTTTATTCAAATAATGATAAAAATATATCACAACAATGATCCTGGGCTTGTAACTCAAAGATCCGTGGGTTGAAACCACGATATCCCATCATTGATGTGATAGAACTTTTTTATTATCTTAGATTTAGATAACGGGGGTGTTGTCGGAGTTTTGTCAATCTTCCGCACGTCAGGTAAAAGCCTATTATGCAGCGCATTAGGAATAGACACTTTCAATGTTTCCCAAAATTTGTTCCTTGAACAAGTTACTGTATTTTCATAACAATGCCAGCGTTCATTTCCAGGTTTTCCCTGGTTATAGAAAGAAAAGGCCTCTTTCTTACCAGGATTGGACAATTAAAAAGGATGTGCAGGGCAGTCACCTCATCCTGTTTGCACAATATGCAAATGGGTTCATGTTTGTAGAGTCCGAGTTCACATAGCCGTTTCCTGAAGTGACCATGTTAAGTAATTAATCCCTTGTTCATCTTCCGTTCAATTTTAGATGACATGAGGAAAGAGTGCTACTTGGACCTAGGACCAATTTCCTAGCCTGTTTTTGTCCAGGATAGGTTTGCCACCTAAGTTGATGTGTTTGCCCATCCCATATTTTTACCTCAGTCTTAGCAGTGTGTTTACTGATTCTAACCACGAGTTCAGAGCTAACAAAGGATGTATTACTCTTTTTTGCCAGCTCATCTGGTCTTTCATTTACATAAACTCCCCGATGCCCCGGCACCCCCTGCAGTTCAAACCTGTTGCAAAATGCCAGGGCAGTCGGGGAATTTAGACAATTCCATGTCAGTTTAGACTTTTCTCGCCGGGAAGAAGTGCTTTTAAGGCATTTTGGCTATCTGTGAGGATTAGAATTAATTTACCCTGATAACTTTTCTCAAGTCTTCTAAAAGCTCAATTCAAGATAGCAAACACTTCTGTCTGAAAAACTGTGCAATATTTCCCAAGACTTACACTGATATTTGTCCTTGGAAAGAGGCACATATACCTGTGCCCATATGTGTCCCTATAACGATCCATGAGCTGCACACAAGTTGGTCATATCCTTTTTCGGGTGTATTACCTTCATCCAGTCTTCTTGAGATCCGAGAGAGCTACAGTAAATGGACGGGCAGAACAATATTGCGTATGCATTAATTAGTTGGGCCTCATTCTCAGCACTGAAAAATCCAGGGCATTTAGAATGCAGGCATGTCCAGTTTTTGTTGCATAACTGCTTCTCCAATTCGCTGTCTGTACCAAGCGGTGTACAGTAAGACTGGCCCCACGCTTGTAATTGTCCATGGGAGGAAAACCCAACAGTCTCCAACACAATGGTTCCAATACTTCTAAAGGCCCTTGTAACACTTGACATGTTAACTGTGCTGTAGATTGGTAAACAAACTTGCTACAGTAGTTTGTAATGTTTTTTCGCCACCAGACAAAGGCGCCAACTAACCATTGCACTATTTAGCCAATGATTTTAGGCCCCAAATTGCTCAAATAGTATGTTTGATGGTTACAAGAGACCACCTACTCTACAGAGAATGTTGCCAATATTGTCCGTCCAGGCCAGTTTCTTATTCAGCATGAGACCTACATATTTAACAGGAATGATTGCCATGTAAACAAGAATACAAGTTCTAAGTCGATTGCACTTGCTGCAATGTATTTACTGGCCTTAACATTCTCCTAGATCTGTAATTCTGCCCCTGTTAATCCAAGTTCTTAAATTAGGCTAGGTCTTTCCTTCTTCATTGAAAGTTTTACAGAAATCAACCGAGTTTGCCTTTTATGTTGCAGGTTAATCTGGAGAACCTTTAGGATCATCCTAGGCTAGAGTCACAATAGTAACTCTGCCGAGGCTCAAAGGTTCTTTTGCCCAAATCTGCTCAAAAGAGCTAGGACTCGGTTCCTTGTTTGAGGTTTCCTCGTCGAGGGAAGTGATTGCGGTAGCTGAAGGTTCACTAGTGTGGTCCTCAGAAGGGTGTGTTTGGTTTTTAAGGTAAGGTCCTATGAGAAGCTAGACAGGCAGAACCTCGCATCTTGGGTAAGCCTTATACTCCCTAGGTCGCCTAGTATCCAGAGGCTCTGTTTAAGTCACATTTGCTGTACTACACGCCCCTTCAGCATGGACTGCATTAACTTTAGGGTTAGACTGGTAAACGCTT
Organism: Metallyticus violacea; assembly: GCA_030762175.1. Lineage (NCBI taxonomy): Eukaryota > Metazoa > Arthropoda > Insecta > Mantodea > Metallyticidae > Metallyticus > Metallyticus violacea. The sequence goes on along the minus strand of CM060832.1, from coordinate 61,216,575 downwards.
CTTTGTCTGGTATCTCTCCTGTAGCCTCCCAGATTTGAGTCGGTCCTAGTGGTGTAGCTGTAGCCATACTTGCCTTCTAAACCCAAGATGGCGGGTTCAAACCCGGCCAGGATCGATGGATTTTTTCGGGTGTAAAACTCCTAAGTATGGCTTCTTTCGGAAGGGAAGTAAAGCCGTGGGTCCCGTGTCATACATTTACGGCACGATAAAGAATCTCAAACCTGAAAGAAGAGGCCTCTGAGCAAAATTTGTCCGCCGTTTCACGCCCTGAGTTGAATGGGACACTGATGAGCTGAGATGTTAAAGAGCGTCCATAAATAAATCAATTCAAAAAAAAATCCCTGGTAATAGTTCCAATGATTGCCACCTGTAGTACAGCCCACAAGATACACAGAAACTTGTTCACCAGCTTCAAGGTCATGCGGCTTCTAGGAGGGTTTATTATCTTAATAAATTAATGTAAGTTGAAGTGTATAGGAAACTGGTAATAGGTTAATTTATTACAGAATGTATTAATAATAATTAATTGGTTGTCTGACTAAATATACCTTAATTGCCAAAAACTCATCACTCTGCTCTTTACAATAGATAAATAAAATAACTAACAAGAATTGAGTTTAAAACAGGGCTAATCTCATATAAAATTGAGTTAATGTAAGCAACATTACATCTTAATAGCTTGTAATACAACTCCAAAGAAGGCGTAACACAACCGTGCAAAGCGGTGCAACCAGGAGAACGGCGAAGAATTTTAATACAACATAGTAACCCATTTTCTTCAAGGAACTAAATTACTCGTTTGTTCCGTTTAAATTGACTATAGAAAACTATAAATTGTGCACATTTTCATCCCTCGGAATAATTTTGAGTCGAAAGATTTAAGCGCTGTACACTCACCAATGAATTTCAAATATCAAAAGAACACCACAGTGAAGAGGAAAAGGAAAATCTCTCCCGAAGAACAGAAGAGCCCAAGCAATGTTTCAGCTACACTGTCCGTATGCTCTCTGGCTCTGCTGTTGTCGAAGTTTTAGCTCTAGCCCTGAATTAGACACTTAATGTTACAAGCTGGATCAAATGCTGGTTCTGCTAGTGCTGCGCTGCTGAAAAGAATGTGCTTTCTGCTGCTGCTGGAGCATTATGTTGCTGTGAGGGAACAAGGAATCTCTTTCCTAGCAGCTGGCCAAACTCGGGCGACAGCGGAGAGAGCCGAACTCCTCAATCGAAAGAGAGAACCGGAAGCTTTCTTTTGAGAGTAAATAAGATTCTTGCTTCTAGCCGCTCTTATTTAAATTCGCAAGTAATACGGTGGGAAATGTTCCAATTCGCAACTAATTCATATATACAAACACACTAACCTAAGACTAACCTCGGGTAAAACATAGAAACCGGTGAACCCCCAGGGGCAAATCTCCTTTAACTTCTAAAAAAAACATGAGATGTTAGTACTTGAGCCCTCTATGAATTTCACAAGTGTAGCACTTCTACCATCTACGTTACTGCGCCTTTGATTTCGAAGCGCTATTATCTAGCTAAAAGCTGTCACACCACCTTCGGCTCTTTCCGCCGGCACTC